>WEDG01001587.1:0-211873 GCA_017591395.1 Schistocephalus solidus
AGCCTCGAATCGTATTTCATTGCCTTCCACGTCTGCTCCTGACATTTTTAATTTTATCCTTTTCATGTGCTCCCACAACCCGTATTAGAAATGAGGTCCAGCGATAACCCTAATCATAGATGCACAGGCACAGGGGACATGGTTGAGGATGTCTCGAATTTTCCAGCTTCAAAAAATGTAAGAAAGTGTTTATCGATCTGAAGGCAACCTACAATAATGATAAAAACTACAAGCAAAACAACCAATCTACTCCGTCAAATGTGTTTAAGTATTCTGCCGACAAGCGCGCCTCACGCAAGTATTTTTCGATAGTGATAATGGAGGCTCTCATAGGTTTTCTGCATCTTTTTACTTAATTGATCATAGATAAATGTACGGATTCAAAGACAATCGAAGACAACTGGGATTTAATTCTTCGAGTGAGTGACACATATGCGAAAGCTCAGTAGGTCGCTCGCTGTTCTTGACTTTCTAGGCCAAAGCACTGCCTTAAGTACATTGTTAAGAAAGTATATAACACAAACCCTCATATATCTCTCAGGGCCATTACAGTTAATTTAATTTTAGTGTTTTATCAACTTTATTAGCTTCTAGATGGTTGTGTACAAAATGCCGGCAACATATTTGCACGGGAGATGTCGTCCCGGGAGTTCGTACATGCATTCAAATCCAAATATTCAGTAAGTAACCTATATAAGTACATCTTTTCAGAAACTTCACAGAAGACCAAAGCTCAAAATTACAGAAATGGCCAAGAAATGGTCAGAAGAGTATCGCAGTAATCCCGAGTTAAGTTTGTTAGTTTCCCTGTACCCTTGGCTCCTTTCGGAGCACCCTGAGCATGTCCACGAAATGGAACAAATGGTTAAGGTAAGAAACGAATTATGGTTATTCTTATAGTAATGCGTGGTCGGTTTTGTCCTTTTTTACGTCAGCCCGTTATCCTGAGCGAAAAGGACGTTAGCCCGCCTCGTCACTTGAGTGTAGGGCATCACGTGGAAAATCTTTTGTATCCAATAGTTTGTCAAGTTCACAGACGTTCGAAGGTTCTATTTCCTCCAAATTCATTTAGGTTTTTTATTAAATTCAGGTTAGATCTTGTCGGACTCCTGGCGGTTCATAGGCACTTGTACATCGAGTTCATTCGAAACAAAAAACAATTTAGACAGTCTGGTTGGCTAGTAATAATTTACAGTCATTAAGATTAGTATAAAAGCTCGTCTGCACTCGCTTTACCGGAAGAGTCGTATTTAATCAATACTACCCATTAAATTGCCTATTTTGCCTGAAACCCACGCTACCTGTTCTTCCACAGGCCGCAAATTATGAAAAGGAAAGGGCTGCCGCCAAGGGTTTACAAGCCAAGGAAGAGGAGGACTTGGCAAAAGGTACTTTTTTATACCATCGGCTCATTGTCCACTTTTTTTCTGTTCAACCTAAATATTCATGAACACGTCCTTATTTCATACGTTATTTCGTACGTTAAAGTTTGATAAAGCTTTTAATTTTTATCATTGCTATCAATTCGCACAAATGGTATGCAAACCTAAAATACGTTAAACAAAAATTATCAGATAATTGTTGGCAACCTGTCTCTTTTCACCGAATCGTGTCATGGAAAGTTGAATTTCTTCCTACTTAACCGTAATATTTATTATTTGTCCGATTGTATCATTTAACCACATTTTTGATTTCTAAGTTTGGTTCTTAAACCTTACGTTCATGCTTTAGCATTTTTCCTTGCAATGTAATATAAGTCGGAGAAATCCCCACCCTATGGGTGATCTATTGAGTTTTCTTATTGATTGTAGTGTTCACTACTGGCTGTTTTGACCGTTCTATTTACGGATTCTTGTAAAATAATCTCTTGCTAAGTTCAAAGCATCTCCGACATCGTTGAACCAACTAAGACCCTTAGTATAACTCACTATGTCGCGCTCAATACAGAGCAGCCTATTCCCCTCTTCACAGTTTTCAGGAACTGGTAGTCAACTGCTTTTTAGAAGGGCGATTATTATTTTAAGCTTGTTATTATTTGTCCTAAGATTATTTTGGTCTTTTTGTAGCTATCGCTCTGTCACTCACCGAGACCAGGGGAACAACTGGTGGAACTTCAATGATAAATTCTAACTTCTCTTCCGATCATGCCATTAACCCTTATCCCGCACTAAATGCTCCGGCCACCTCAAAGAATCCGAACGTTGAACTTGGCAAAGTGCGCGCATTATTCGACTTCGAGGCCGCAGAGGACAATGAACTGACCTTCAAGGCAGGCGAGACAATCCTTCTCCTTGATACCTCCGACGTTAACTGGTGGCGGGGTCGAACTCACCGCGGCGAGGGTCTGTTTCCCGCTCAGTTTGTTACACGGGCCCTTGACGAACCCAAAGCCACCCCTGACCAGCCACGAGGGGCGAAACAGAGGGACACAAGTGCTGGAGCATCAACAGCGACTGACGCAACAGCCGAGAAACCTGTTACTATCGATGCTCAACTGCTAACTAACTGTCTGCAAATGCTTAATGATGCGGACTCCACAGGTGTTATGCGCCCCGACCCACCGGATCTGCCGCAGATGGAGGCTCGTTGTCGAGCCATGGAACCTTTAATTGATAGGGAAATGCAAGAATTGGATTTGCGTATCAGCAATGTAAGTGAACTTGAAAAGAAGCTAGTGGACGCTATGCAGCAATACCACGATCTCATGTCGCGAACACCCGTGCCACAGGCTCCTACATATGGTGCCTACTTACCACAAAAGCCTATCCCTCCGGCGTACGGGACACCACCGCCAATGGCTCCAGCCTATCAGGTAGGGCTGATTTAATATTATTCTCTCAAGGGACTTTCCATTCTTTGACATGATGTCTAACCCCCTGTATCGGGTTGATTATAAGCAGGTTTACGAGTTGGGTAATTGTCTTGCTTTTAGTAGTATATTCTTACCAAACCTATTTCGTGGTTGAAATGCAGTTTCCCCTTCCACCCCTCGTGCAGACGTCGAAAGTGCCAAATTTTATGTCACACCTATTACTGCCGTAGTTATTGGTCTGTTAAAGAGTGGCTTTCTAGAGCCTCCGTTTATGTAGACTGGAAAGCGAGTGGGTAGGCTCTATTTTTGTCAGGCTGTCAGAAAACAGGATGCTTTCCTCTGCCCTGATGCTCTCTTAGAATTAAATGTTTGGTATCTTATATTACCACCTTTAAAATTGCGCTGTGATTAAATTAGACTTCTCGTGTAGGTTATCCATTTCGACATGTATGTGTGGTTCATTTCCTTTTGCATCTTAGGCTTGATTTCTTTTGAACGGTAGCTAAAAAGCCAGTTCAATTTTTCAGGCAAGACTTTGAATGAAGAAAACCCCCAAAAAATCCTGTTGGTCATCTCCGTCTTTTGGGATAATAACATCATTCCTTTCATAAAATTGAACACCTTTTGAACGAGTAACTTACAATTCTTCATGTTGACATTCCTTTGGGAACTCCTTTGGTGCGATAGTAGATTTTTTGAGGTATGAAAGGGCCATATTATACATCGAACTGACCCATTTTGTAAGATCACTCAGTATTTCTCCCTTCTGTGTATCTGAGTATTGCAAGATTCAACGCTACATTAAACCTGACTAAAAGGGGTTATTACTTCACAGAACCTGCCAGATTTCACGTCTTTCGAAAATTTTGCACTACAGCTCCTCTTAAATCCTAGGCCTTCGATGCGCTTAAGGGCCATTTTTATAAGAAGACGTGCTATCCTATAAACCGACTATGGGAAGCTGTTTTTTGGCAGATTATTTTTAAGAAATAAAGCGGGGACCCATTTGACCCAGTTCTAAAAAAACGACGGCATTGGTGGGAGTCGAACGCACGCCAGTTAGGGAAAGGGTTGAGTAAAGCCAACGTTCCAATCACCTGAGCTACGAGGTCGCCGAGTTTTACACAATTGGGTCAAAAGAGTTATTTAACTCTGCTACAAACATATATAAAACAGGAATTGTCACTAATACCGCGTGGTTTCTTGTAACTAGTGTGGCTGGCAACTTTTTCAACTGAGTCTTATTTGCCACTCTTGTGCACATTCGAGTGCTAAACAACCCGTCATCCACGTAAGCTACCCTCTATACCTAGAGATACGCCTGCAAATTCATCAGCGCCTCGTCATGATAACTAACTACGTGTGCAAGGCCTCGAGAATTGAAGACACGCTTACATCGAGAGAAAGCCTTTTATTCTGTTATTTTTCAATTGCATCAGCACCGTTTATTCTTACCGATCGTGTATTACTTTCTAGGTCGCCATGCCGCCTGGTTCTCAGTATCCAGTGCCGCAGTACTCCATGATGTCACCTTCCGGCCATACGATACAACCGGCCCCGCCTTCTCAAGTTTACTACCAGCAGCCTCTTCAAATGTGGTAGGTCAACCTTACCCATTTTCCTCTCACCATGCCCTACTTTTGAGGTCACTTGCAACTTCAGATATCACATGCCTCATCCTCAGCTGTCTGTTTGAGTCCAGGAACTTTCGATTGAACTCTCTGGCCAGCAAGTCGTCCCAACTAGGCATGTGGAACTCTGTCTATTACTTTGTGTCGAACTTTTTTGCCGAACTTGCAATTTTAAAATGGAATCTATTGTCAAATCAGCTGACCGTGCAGACGAACGTCGCTCAAATTGGTGTAGACCTCCGGAATCTGCGTGAAAGCGGTGTGAAGACCAGAGTGCGAGTTTACTATGCCTCGATGAGGTTTTGAGACACGTTGCTGCAGCTCAGAATATGTCCATTGATCAGTATTACTTAAACTTTATTCTCTTAATCAGCTTATGCGTTCACGTCTCCAACCGCCTGAATCACAATCTATCACTTACGCCCCTCTTTCAGGGATGTCATTTCGCCCGAATTATTTTCTGACTGGCAAAGTCGTTGAGGTGGCGGACCGACTACAGCAATGCATCTCCCTCCTTGCTTCATATATTCGACTTGAGCATGTTTATTATTACCCATGACTACAATTAACTGCGATCCACTTCTTTAAGTTTTGTAGTCCAAGGCAGCACGCAATTCCTGCTGCTTTGCACTCTGTAACTTCAAACCTGCTGACGTTTATTGTCTGTCGGTTGCGAATATCTCCCGAAACCGCTTTCGCTTCGGCAGGAACTGCAAAAAAACCGGTTATCCAAGGCTGTGTCGGCCAGATAATCAATCTAAGGAGAGCCTCAGAATAGCAGCAGAACACAGTAGTTTGCTTCCTTGATTTCGCTGTATCATTCGACTCTTAGTCAAAGTGCCCCTTAAAGGCCCACGAAGGTTGAGGTTATTCTTCTGAAACTTATCAATTTAATCAAGGCCACACAAACAGCATTTTCGAGCGTACGCTAAATAGGACGGCAGCTTACTTTTCCACGCTGGCGTCCGATAGGGTTGTATTCTCTAATTCCGCTTCTGTAAATAGGAGCAAAATTCACTCCGGTCACAGCCATCCACGACCGCGATAACGCCCGGGTAGGCCAAGGTATTGAACCGTGAATAGCAGGATGACATCGTGGTGTTTGGGAATTCTTGTGGGAAAACGCTATCTGCACCCTGCCAACATAGTCTTCTCTTCGGTAAAATATATCTGGAAATAGAACGCTGGAATCGGCAAAGTGCGGCTCAGCGATTTCACACCGCCGTTTCCTCTTCTTTCTACATCGTGAGGGATCCAACAACACCTGCCATCCTTGAACATGCATAAAATGTTTTTTTTACTTCTTTAATTTCCTGTTCGCGGATCAGTTCCGATCTATAGAAACGGGGCCTGAACAAATAATTTCGCTTTCATCCTCTCCCCAGCACGTCCTTGCAATCGTTCTGTTTATTGCCACTACTTATCCGCTTTACTTCCCACCTTTTCTGAGCATATCTAAGTAACCGTTATAGCAAATTTTTCAAAGCAACCTGAGTCCGCTGCATTTTATCTGTATGCCAGATGATTATAACCGTATTTTTTGATGCTATGTATTTAGCAAATGCCCACTAACCTAAAAGCACTATTATCTATACCTATGTTTACACAACTAAGGTCCTCCCGCTGGCTACGTTCCGATGCAGTATCCGGCAGGTGGGGCGCCACCATCGGCAGCTGTTTCGGTTGGTTATCCCGCCACTGTAGTTGGTTATCCCGGTAACACTGGGCAGCCTGTATATGCTCAAGGCCCGATGCCGCTGAACCCGTATGGTCAGTTACAGCAGCCCCAACAGGTTTCGCAACCACCACCGCAGCAGAAGTCACAACAACAACAACCGCTTGCCATGTCCTACCAGGGTGGTGCGGGAACTAACCAAAGCAATGCTGCCACCGCCTCTGCCGCTGCACAAAATCCTCCAGTCAATATGGCCTGATGATCTTCGTCCCTTGCCAAGAAGTAAGTTGCTCTGTGAAAGATAGCTGAGAGGCTCTGCCGCCAATTTTATCTGCTTGAAGCGTTGTTGGTTTTGTGCTTGGGGCACATGTTAAATGTCCATGTTTCATTGATGATTTTTGCTGAACATCGATCGGGCCAATTTTATGTGACGTAATGATGCTCACTGAAGCCTCTTGCTGCGCCTTTTAAAGAAAACTATGTGCGCAGGCAGTCAGCCGAAATTCCTTCGGTCTCATTGACTGTGCGGCTGCTGGTGGGGCTCAAGAGGGAGCCATATTGTACAACGGGACGAGTGAGTCCCGTAACCGGTTGGTGGGCGCCCCATATATATAAGTCGGTACGACTGGCCATGAAACCAATAGACGCGGCCGCAGCAAGGTTCTACGGACTACCAAAAGTACACAAGGCTGGCTTCCCCCTCCGGCCAATCGTGTCATTGCGCGGTGCACCAACCTTTCATCTGGCGAAATGGCTTTTCCGAAATTTGCGGTCGCTCACCTCGGACGCGACCACGACGGTCTGTTCAGCAACTCGATTCCTGCAACAGCTCCAGGGAGTGCAAATTACTGCAGACGAGGTGATGGTGTCATTCGATGTCACCTCTCTCTTCATCTCGATCCCACAAGGCCTAACAGCCGAAACGGTCAACGAACTGGTCGAGAGCAGGTACAACGAGACGGACTGGACGGTGAAACGGAGACATCTCATCCAGCTCTTAAAATTCTGCCTGAAGACGTACTTCACTTTCGAAGGATCAACATACGAGCAGGTCAAGGGGACGCCAATGTGATCGCCACTCTCGGGCTTCATCGCAGAGGCAGTACTCCAAAAAGTAGAAACCCTGGTTTTCGCAAACTACAAACCGAAATTCTGGACTCGGTATGTGGACGATACCTTTGTCATCATCGAGCGGGAAATGGTCAAGGAATTTCATGACAGCCTGAATTCTGTTTTCCCTGACATCCAGTTTACAATGGAGGTGGAAGTCAACAACCAGCTGCCATTCCTAGACGTTCTCGTTCATCGAAAACCCAGTGGGGACCTTAAAACGACGGTGTATAGGAAGGCCACCAGTATCCGCCAAATCCTGAGCTACCATAGCAAAACCCCGTTATGCCACAACGCAGTTGTGTTCGAACACTATGCAAGAGGGCTGAAACAGACTGCAGCGAGCCAGCCAAAAGAAAGGCAGAACTTCGATACCTCCTCGCAACTTCATCGAACGTAGCAGACAGTGCAGGCAAAGCCGAATGCCAGCGACCGAACAGTCAAAAATATGGCGAGCGTTGCCATACATTGACGGTGTTTCGTAGGCGGTCTCCCGTCTCCTAAGACCGATGGGGATCGGCATCGCCCAACGACTGGAGTCAACCATTCGACATCTGGTTATGAGGCCTAAGGTGAAACAACAAACGTCATCTACCGGGTTCAACGCAATTTCTGCGCAGTCAACTACATTGAAGAGACCGGGAAACGTCTACAAACCCGAGTCGGAGAACACATGAGGGCGGTAAGAAGAATGGACCCATTGTCTTTGGTGGCGGACCGTTGCGCAGACTCTGTACACACGTTCGCCTTCCAGAATGCTGAAATTCTAGGTCGGGGAAGTGACCGCGTGGCAAGGGAAACAATTGAGGCCTGGCACACGGGAACAACCTCCATCAATCGTTGTGTGACGCTTCCTACGACCTACCAAGCCCTCCGGACGCAGCTCAATGATCGAAAGAACCAACGTAAACATGGGCCTAACGTGCATCCGAACATGGGTGAGTCCATGGCGGACACGCACGCAATCGCAACCCAACCCAGACCCGACGAAGGAACAGTTATCGCCTCGGCCAGCTCAACCACTTATCCGGCAGGTGCAAATACACACGGAGGTGCGATCGCAACCAAGATTAACAGCCTGGGACGGCAGATTCGGTCGACGGGGGTACTGACGACTACTGCCAACGTGCGAACACCAGCCCCCGACCAGATTGAGAACAAGCCATCACCCCCCGTCCACCACGGACCCGGTGTACAGGCAAAGGATGATCGCCAAGGGTGAAACACCACCCGCCTTATCAAGCAGCATGATGACTGAGGATCTCCACCCCCAACCCGGCCCCTCCTCCACGCAAATTCAAAAACATTAGTAATCCCGTATTACCCGAAATGTTATCACCTATAAATACTGTGAGGCGCGGTACAATACTTACCTCCGACGATGAAATCTTCTTTGACTTTAAAACGTCAGGAAAATAAAACCATGGTTTCCGTGATCACCTCTTCTTCATATATATATAGAAGAAAAAGAAGAAGAAACAGACTGTAACAATCTACCCGTATTTTCTGGCGTCTCTCCTCTCTGCCCTTTCTTTATACCAGCACGTCGAGAAACGGCAACTGACAGTCTTTTTCTTCTTCCATCGTGAACTGGATGTCGGGGAAGATCGAGTTCAGATTCTTTGTGAAATCCCCAATTTTTTCGCGACTGATACCATGGATGCCCAACCACTTGACTTCATTGCAGCTGCGGAATCGGTCATTCGTGAGGCCCTAATTACCGATGAAAGCAGAAATCTGCTACGACAACGAATATCTTCCAGACTGATATCCCACAAAAAACGCAAGACGCTCTCAAAAGCAGAAACTGAAGCACTTTGGACGCTAAAGGCCGACAAAAACATTGTCATACTTCCAGCAGGCAAAGGACGGTCGACTGTAATTTTGAACAAAGAGGACTCCGTCAACAAAGTTAAGGCACTCTTGGGCGATAGAACTGCCTATATCCCTCGCGGGATGACGATGATGAAGACGCTAGTAAGCAATATCAACAAAGACCTGGCAAGTCTTCGATAGTCAAAAAGCAATAACGAAGACTGACTGTCAAAAGATGAAACCAAAGGACACAGCGCTCGCGAGATTCTATGGCCTCCCCAAGGTCCACAAACCAGGAACCCTACGGCCGATCGTCTCTCTAAAGAGGCACCTCAACGTTTGGTCTAGCCAAGTGGTTGTTTTCAACGTCTCAAGTTTCTAACCCAGGGTTCCACAACAACCGTCCACTCAGATGAACAATTTATACGAAAGTTGCAGGGTATTCGACTTACGGACGAAAAAGTGACGGTATCTTTCGATGTGACGTCACTTTTCACCTTCATCCCAGAACATCTCGCAGTCGAAACCATACAAACCCTGCTAGAAAAGCACTTTAACGAGGCGGACACAAAACTCAAAATGAGGGCACCTTGTCGACCTCCTGAAACACTGTCTGAACACATTCTTTACCTTTAATGGAACCATGTACGAACAGGTCAAAGGTACGCCGATGGGGTCGCCGTTGTCTGGCCTGATTGCTGAAGCAGTATTGCAGAGACTGGAGGCACTGGCGTTCGACCACTATCGACCACGATTGTGGGTGCGGTATGTTGATGACACATTTATCATCATCAGTCGCGCAAAAATTGGAGATTTCACAAAGAATCTGAACTCGATCTTCCCCGAAATCCAGTTCACGATGGAAGAAGAAAAAGACTGTCAGTTGCCGTTTCTCGAATTGCTGGTATACAGAAATGGCGATGTTAAACTCAAAACGACGGTTTACAGGAAGGCGACGAATACCTCTCGCATTCTGAGTTATTTTAGCAACCACCCCCTCTCGCACAAACGCAGCTGTGTGAGAACACTGTACCGTCTAGCGGAAACCCATTGCACCGAACCAGCCGACAAGAAGGCCGAGATCCAGTTTCTGCGGAAACTCTTCACGGTCAACGGATATCCTGGGAGTTTTGTTGAGAAATGCAGGCGAGAGGCCAAGAGAAAAAATCCGAAGGGGCAGCCAAAACCGAAGTACTGGCGTGCAATACCTTACATAACCGGTGTATCCGAAGAATTTGCTAGACTACTGAGCGAATTTGGGATTGGCGTGGCTCACAGACCGGAAGTGACAATCCGCCGGCAACTCATGCAACCTAAAGACCCAATCCCCCTCAACAAAAAATCCGGTGTTATTTACCGGATAGACTGCCGTTGTGGTCGAGCAAATTATGTTGGCGAAACCGGCAAACGGGTTTGCACGAGAAGGCACGAGCACGTGCTCGCTGTGAGAAGAAAGGATAAACTCTCCTTGGTAGCCGCTCACGTATCCTCGACAGAGCACGACTTTGACTTTGGCAGCGTGAGAATATTGGGCCAGTCAGACGACCGAATTTCACGCCTGCTGCAGGAATCGTGGAACTTAACTGCGGAATCTATCAAAAGACATATCGATCTGCCAGCTGCATATCCGGCCCTTTGCGAACAAATCAATGGCGCTGATGGAGGTCATACTCGGCAGAGATGAGTTAAATAAGCAGTGAGCTGTACAGTCTTTTATTCCTTGACGATGGGCTCGCGTGAGAGTTTGAAACTTCGGATGAATAAAATTGTGGTCCCAGAGAACGCCTTTCTGTCTTCTTCTATACAATTACCTGGGCCTCGCATATTCTCGAACATTCGGAATATATATATATATATGCAGAGAAGAGAGGCGCCAGAATATACGGGTAGATTGTTACAGTCTGTTTCGGGTTTATGGTTAAGGGGCGGGTTAAAGTTAAGATTATGATCCAAGTTAAGGCTTGGAGTGGGCTTATATTTAGGATGAGGTTTCTGCGTCCTAAGGCTCAACCTGAATAACCCCTATTACCAATAATTATCATTAGAAACGTTTCATTGGTTATCTTTTGGTAACCCCGACTGCATACCAGATCATTGCCCAAGAATCTACTCGCGAACTC
The DNA here is from genome assembly GCA_017591395.1 of Schistocephalus solidus. Taxonomy (NCBI): domain Eukaryota; kingdom Metazoa; phylum Platyhelminthes; class Cestoda; order Diphyllobothriidea; family Diphyllobothriidae; genus Schistocephalus; species Schistocephalus solidus. The sequence goes on from WEDG01001587.1 coordinate 11,164, forward strand.
AACCCCTACCAGTGGCGCGCCAAATATCATGTTGGCAGTTTACGCGGAAGCTGCATCAATTGTGCAGTAATAATCTGGTATTTACTCCTAGGATGACTACACAAGCCGATTAATCTCCAGTATGACTATGAAACTTCAATGGAAATAGGAAAGAAAATTTTACATTTCCCAATTTATTAAGATTTATTAGATAGTTTTTGTGTCAAACAACTAATAAAATATGCATAATATATGAACACAGTTATAGCATTGCCCATGTTTCATAGATAGACGAATACGTATCTCGCTCTTTCACTGTTTACTAGCCTATATACGTTCATAAATACCACAGGCTCCAATTTAAAAACGGTCGCAGTGTAACGGACGACCCACCAGCAGAAAACAGGCTCGGCCACTTTAAAATCACGTACAAAATGAAATTATCTGCGGCTAGGAGACCGTTATTGACTTCTGCGACAACATGGTTGTCGTGTCTGTTATTATGTTACACTTTTGAAACAACCACATCTGTGTAGTTTTTAGCTAAATTTCTTTCCTACGGGAAGGCAAGTACAGTGGATTCGAAGTAATCTGAATCTCAGTAATGTGATTTGTATTTGCAAAACATGAAATTTGGTGCCTTTTTCTGATGGTCATGCAAGGATTTCGCTTTGGTAAAAGCAAAATAGATCAAAATTTGCGTAAGCCGGGAAGGTTTGTAATTTAATGATGTCCGTTGGTTAGTTGATTGAACGAACTGTCTTAAACGCGCTGCTGGATTTTCTAAAACAGCTGGGCGAAGAGAATAGCAAAAGCAGATATAAAATAGCCTTAAATTCTTTTGCTACAATTCAGCTGTGATATTTTTAAGCTACTGCTGACCGCCATCGGTTGAAAGCATCCACAATTGCGTCAAACGTTACTCGAGGGTTCTTGAAGGGGCAATAAAAAACCAGTAGAATAAATCACCTACGATTGTAACGATTAAGGCTACGGTAAATAACTCAAGTATCCGATAAAGGAAGCGCTTCGCTTCGGAACAAACTAGATAACAGTTCAGTGGAGAGCGTCTAGATTAAAAAATATTCAAACACATGTCATGTCTGCGAGAGATGTGTTCAGACTACGAAATGCTACTCAGACAACAACGTAACCATATGTTTATAACTTCTGCTCCTGAAGTATAAAAGACTGCAAAAGTTTCTGAGCCTTCTTAAACATACCGAAAAAACAGATTTTTGAACATGAAAAATAGTTTGGAAACCCTAAGAACAAGTGCAAGTTGGGCTCAAAAGTATTTGGGAATTAACAAATGCTTCTTAAAAACCTAAAACTACCCTTTTTAGGTATAAAATATAAAGAGGTACTCTGCTTCTAAATCAGGACAAGAAAGGAAATGTTTGTCCGGGTTTTCTATAAAATACATTTAAATTTTTGGGGGCAAATAAGTAATTTGTAAACGTTATGCAACTTAAGTAGCCCTTTTTTACGAGTATACTTTTCGGAGGTGACCGAAAAGAAATCCATTCTTAACCCGGGCTCCTTAAATATGCTGAAATTATGCTGCAGCAAAATACGTGTTAAAATACCATCTAAGTACTCCGTTCTGATCGACAGAATTCGGTTAAAATTTATTAATAATAGTCAGTTGTTATCAACTAATAGTTTGCGATGCACCCGCAATAAACTTTCATTAATTATAATATCTATTAGATATATTTATTTGAGATAAAACACTTATGTGAGAAACAAATACTACGTTGTACCAGTAGAAGACTGTTCCCGGACAAAAAATGAATATACCGTAGAATATATGACAACGTAGAACTAACATGTATCCTTTAGCAGATAGGGCGCTTTCATAATAACAAAAAAATTGTCGGAAAACTGAGGCAAGAAGAAGATAAGTACAAAAAGGATGATTAAACACATTGTGGGCATTAACCACTTGAGGCACTAAGCTGGATTCTATTAAATAATGTCTGAATTAATAGTACACAAAGGTCAGAAGACATTTGGAAATTGCTAACCAAAACAGATCGTGCAAAATATTAACTCTTGTGAGTTAGCAAATACTGAATCGAAGAGGTTAACGACTTACTGTCTGTTTATGTGTCAAGTGCTGGACCGCCACACTATCGCATCTGCATTAGTCATTCTGACTATCAAGGCAAACTTATTTTCCTTGTTTTTATTCAGAGGTTTGTCTTCCAAGTCTAAAAAATGCCAAAAGGCAAAGATTGTTGGAAATATCGATTGATTTTCGCACAGGGGAGGTTTTAATTACAAAAGAAAAACCATACAATATTGGGCACAATGAAATAAGACGGTTTTCCAGTGTCATTCAGTCATGTAAAATTATTCCGGATCTACAAAAACACCAATTACTAGATTAATCTATCTATCGATTTTGAGAGATAAATTTGCCGGCCTCGGAGAAATTATACTTGTTTCCTCGTCTGATTTAAACTTAGTTTGCTGTGAATTGAGCTATTTATGATGTTGAGGGTTAGACTCTCACCGATCAGTTTATGGGCTTTAGCCGTCCCATTCTGCCTTGGGCTCCTTCGCGAGCACGGACAGCAGCCGAACAGCGGCTAGTATTTTAAGCAGAAAAACATTAACCACAAAGGAAAAGGAGACTGGAATAGCCATTTTTGGCTTATAAGCCATTATCAGCCAGCCATATCCAACCCCAGATGTTTCAATCCTTGAGGCTGGAATGCGTAACCTGTTGGTAAGAACTTCAACGCCCTAACTATTGAGCCACCGGTTCATTTTTCTGTCGGTTGTGGAGGCCTCTAAACAACAAGTCACAGGTCCGATCTCCAAGAGTTGTTGCAAAACCTGGGTAAGGCAATGGCTGGCAGTTGACTGCTAATAAGCCCGAAATGGGCATTCTGACCTCCTTCACTTATGATGGTTATGTCGTTCTGCCTATAATTTAGATTGGCCATGATGAGAGATTCGGTATGCTTATTTGAGAAAGAAGAACTGCACACCGAAACAGTCTTGGTCAACTGCTGACGCTTCGGAGTGCTGCATCAGCTCATCCTCATCAGAGCACCAAATGCACCTCTAACAGAAATGCAAATGACCTACCCAGCTAATCGACCTTGGGCTGATCGTTTTGTTTCTTCCTGTACCGTCTCGGCCATTCGGTGGACGTTTGGCGGGCTGGGCAGCTGCGTGCTTTAGGAGTCGTCACCTCAGTGGAGGCTCGTTGGTTATCTGTGGGTGTCATTCGGCCAGACGGAGCATTCGCTCCGAAATCGGCTGAAGTCGTGTTTGGGACGTGATTGTGCGGTTTTCTGGAGTTCTATGTGGTTGTCTTGGACTGGCCTGTGTGTACGTAAGGGAGTACAACTCTATAGGCTGAAGGAAGGCCAACACCCCCTATTGAGCCCCTTATCCCTCAAATCTTCTTGTCTTTAGAACCTTGGGCGCAGGAGGTGCAATGGAACAGCTGGTAATGTCCGTATTCAAAAGACACAACGACACAAGGTAACTACGTTGATGGCAACCTCCCTCTGAAACACCAACGAAGCTGTGTCCGAAATCTGTTACAATGACTTCAAACACATAGCAGAACATGCCCGTGGATATCCAAGCCATTTCATCAAGCAAGGTAGTCATCGATTGAACAAATGACAGCCCAGGGAACAACAATCTGAAGTCTGGAGAGCCATTCCATGCTAGAAGGTCGTATCCAAAGTCGTTTCTCGAGTGGTGTGACAAGCCAGTGCAGGCATTGCACATCGATCGCAGGCAATAATAAGTCACTGTTTAATGCAACCTAAAGGAAACTCTTCCAGGTACTGAATCCTCAGTGGTTTTCTTTAAAAGAAGGTACCACGATAGGGTTTGAAACTATGTTTAGAAAACCGAAAAAAATTGTACAGATGCAATTACTCGAGCGCAAACTGGCAAATCTGAGTGTAAACCCAAACTCTCAGTTTTAAACACACATGAGAGTAACTGACCATACTTTTGACATTCAGCGGCCGACCACCTTAGCCCGGTAGATCAAGGGCAGAAAGACGATGGACTCTAGTAAGTGTTTGAAAACTCAGATAAATAAAGCCATGATTCTGGCGAGTGATCAACCTTCCTCTTCTTTCTGGAGATTAATACTTTAATCATTTACTAAGATGTTTAATTTCTCAAGAGGCCTCTTGAACTTTCACAACTTATAAAGTCATGGGTCATTGTGTTCCCAAAAATCAGGACAAGACGTCCACCTAGAACTCAAGATGGCACAATCGCGTCCCATCGAAGACCTCAGATGTTTTCAGAGCCAAAGAGCCGCAAGACCGATCAACTACTACAGATGTTCAGCCATTCTCCGTCGAGATGATTACTAATAATCCAGGCAGCTGTAATATCTCTCAAACATCCACCAAAAGGCCGAGTCAGCATAAGATGAAAACATCGATCAGCCCAAGTCCGACTAGCTAGACAGGTCATTGGCATTTCTGTTCGATGATGTACTGGCTTTTGAATTTGAGCCACTATTTTATCTTCCATTCACAGAGGAATTTTCTTGTATGTACATGGGCTGACGTATGCTTTTCAGTAGATATTGCTTTTACCACGCTTTGTTTATATTACCTACGATGAAAGGTTATTTGCAAACGACGCATGCACAAGTCTAAGAAAAATATGGCACAATTTCACGACGCATCCAAGGACGACAGTTCATAATGCCGATAATTGCAGCTATCGGTTATTTTTTATCTTCTATTTTCTTCCAGTGCATTCTTTTGTATATCAATTTTGTCAACAGTAAATGGGGGCTTTTTGATGAAAATTTTGAAATGATTCTTTTAAAATAAGGCGTATCGCAGTCTCTCTTTTATTGCTCTGGCGATGGCCACCCGGCTAGGATAAGCAAATCATAAGTAGTTCAAAGAATCTTTTCTGCTGAACCCTTCCTTCTGAGAAAATATTTTCATAGAATTTATTTTAAAGAAAGGAACTCCAAATTTTTCACTTCAGAAATCTTCCAATCAAGCTCAATTAAGCTAAAGCTTTTTTGGCATCACTTTTAGGCTTGCCAAATTACCAACAAGCAGACACCTTGAAGTAAATATTCTTTTGTATTTTCCTTCCCTTTAAAAGGGTACAGAACCGAAATTACATTGTCAAGGACGGTTCTTAGTTGTAATTTATGAGATTATTTCCAGATAGTTTAACAAAAGACGTTCTTCTGTTGGTCTCCAAATAACTGCGGCTAATTTAGTTGATGTTCTTTTTTACCCATCTATGATAACTAGAGTAGATATTTCACTTTTTTCTCATGTAAAATGTCTGCTAGATGTTGGCCTAGGTAAAAAATATTTTAGTAAAGGAAGGGCTGCAATATAAGGAAATAACGGAGAACATGCTAATCTAGATGTGCAATCAAGTCATTCAATTAATGAGTGCGTTGTTTTACCGCTGAGTGCGTTCGTGAAAGGGCTTTTCTTATTTCAACGTTTGCTTTTCGAATTGAAAGAACTTCAGGAAGGGCAGAAATATTTATCGCTTTTATCCCTCCTCCCGGTTTCCGCAAATGCTGATAGGCACGGGATTTTTCGAGGAATCCTAATATTAGTTTGAAGAACAAGTGACCTTATGTTACTTAAAAGAAATAATCGCCATGAGCGGAATGCAGATTCTGACTGGCAGTTGACTCGCTGTCATAGTTAACATAAAGAAAGGCAAGGCAGGGCGCACAAGAAATAAGTTTGAAGAATTATTCTCTACAAACAAATTTGAATTAGGTGTATATTTGTTCTGACACCAATCAACTATGCTATTTCCTTCAACCTGTTGCGAAAGTATGTTGTGAGACATCAATAAAATTTTGCATTTTTCGTTTGCCCACGATGAAATCGATTAGAGCGAAGAGGATGCCACTTGCTTTCACTGTCACAGAAATAAAGTTCTCTTAAGGACAGATGTCGACGGGCCGGTTGGTAACTATTTCATTTAAATATAATGGGAAAATTTTAAAGAGAATTCGGCAAACATATGTTTTCGGAAATTCATCATCGGGCCAGTCCAATTATAAGGTAAATGAATTTGCGAGGTATTAGCAGTGTTTAAAAACTTCTAATCGTTAATATTGATGTTGTGCACGCCGCCTACATGGCGAGGTCGACGTGTGGAGGTCATTTGGACTGTCTGAAGTATGGCGGTTGAACATCGCTGTCAAGTACGTGGAGTGAATAACTGCCGTCAGGGGTGGGGACGTCGTGTGAACACCACTTGAAGTGATTGTCGGCCACGGAAGATGGAGCACCTACATGAGCGTCTTCTGACAGCACAGTGGATGGTGTCTGGTAGACAAACCGAAAGGCTTCTTTGGGGTCAACGCGGTGATTAGTATAAACTAGATGCGCAAGAATGGAACAGGTGATCGTAAGCATACAATTTAGTGCATGCTTAGATTACGTTTTTCCTTCAAAAGTTAATTAAGTTGTTGCTGACGGTAGAGCCCAGATAATTGCAGTGTCCTTCAATGCCTTCAATGTGGTAACTATAAAGACAGGTTCTAAACTATGCATAAATCAAAACTAAAAAACGATATTTCTGGAAAACAGTCAATGAATTAGTGAGCGCTTTGACGTACGTTTCAGAGTGCAGTTGAAGACCCACCCAAAAGTGAAATTTCGTTGCAGAAAAATATAGTACACAATCAGCCAAGGTGAAATATTTTGGTTAAATGAAACAAATATCTCTGATAATGGGTCTTTTTTAAATTAATTTAACTTGGCATTCCATGGAGAGTTGTTTATATATAGTGCATAACAAAACTCATGCAAAACGCCGAAATGTACGAAAGATGGCTAATCATTCGCAAAGAAATACAAAAAATTACCATGGCTTTGAAATAAAAAAGACAATCCGTAAGGGAATTCAAAATCTAAAAGAAGCATAAGGTACTTTTACATTGTGTAGAATAGCTAACGTATTAGAACCGAAAAAAACTTCAAAAATACGCGAACTAGCGTCGATTGTGCCTAATAAATTGTAATCAAAGCGTCAAGTGAAATGGTTGACATACTGTTTTTTTATATATAATGAAATATTTGCTTTCGTGAAATGTCTTTATAATTATTTCTGCGGTTGGATTAGGATGCATTTTCACTCTTCCTTAACATGGTTTTGAAGAATTCACGATTTTTGTGTGTTCAATCGCTTACCCATAAATGTAGAATCTGTTCCATGCGTTCATTGATACTTTTGAAATAAGATATTTTTTGAAAGCATTTACCAAAGTATTGAGTTCTTAGACATTCTCTCTGATGCAAATGGACTTTGAAGTCATATTTTGTTGACTTACACAAAACGAAAACTTATCGCAAAGAAAATGCAGCCTCTACAATGCAGGTTGGCAATTAATTTAACCTTTCGCTCATAAAAACTATTGTGTAATAATTTACCTCAAAAAAGATATTTTGTTGACAGAAATCTACAAATTTAATTTTTTTCGAGGTAAAAAGAAAGTAAAATTGGTTTTTGTGACTTTCCTGAAACATTAAGACAATAAATCTAAATTATAAATCTTATATATTTTATATGTAGTCTTTATCTGTATATTATACTTATATTAAACAAAAAGAAAATCTTGCTACATGCTTCAATTTTGACAAAGTATTCACTTGAGTTAATCCGCAGTAAGATGTCTGAGTAAATCTTAAAGGATTTAGATGTCTGGATAATTAAACAATGGATTTCTATTACGCGATATTCCTGTGCTTCGGACAATAAATCACACAGGTTTGCGAATCTTGATTTTCAAAATCTATAAAACGTCCTAAAATTCAAAAAACTCACTGTCTTGCCTATTTATTTATTTGATTTAAACGGTGAAAGCAATATATATTAAAGTGCGGAAAGTTTGGTGTGGGAAAACTTGCAAGGAATGATTTCCCTCTTTGCAAACAACAAGCACGTGCTGATGCGCAAACTCCGTCCAGGATAGCTACTAAAACAGGAACAGTCGGGATAAAAGCTGACCTTGATTGGCGCCAGAGTCGTAAAGAGTAGGACAGGTAAAATTATTTATTGACATAGTCTGCATGCTAAGGGACATTTTATGGAATAATTAAAGCAAATAAATACAAATGCAGCGTCTTCGTTGCCGGTAATTGATAATAATAAGTTCTATCATCATGTTTCAGTAAAAATTTTTAATACGCTGTTTAATGCTTTCCCAGATAAAAGCTAAAAGCAGTTTTCATTCTTAGTTAGTTTTTTTCGCTATCTGAGATGAAATACTAAGTTTTCTGATGCAAATGTAAAATCTTCATTCATGTTTTAATTGCAACCATTCTCACTATCTTTATTTATACTAAAGCTCCGTTGTACAGCTAACAGTGTAGGGAAAAGTCACTGTATAAATACTAAAATATTACTTGAATTGTTAATATTATGTGTTTTTTTCAAAATTACATATAAACAGAAACTAGACTCATGAATTTCAGCTAGATGGTAGGCCGTTTTTATGGTTTCTAAGGGTGTTCTCAAAATCATCATGAAATATCGGCATGTTCAAATAACGGATTGTCTGTTATCATTTTTGCCGTACTTTGGGGTGCAATAACAACATCTGTGTAAACCTGATGTTAAAAAATCAACAAAACGTTTTTGCGACTAAAATAACCTGTTTCCGTTAATCCTCGTTCTCAGGGTTTTTTCGAAACAATATGGTAATGTTTAAGTGCATCAAGCGTCGCAAACTACATCCAGAAAAGCTACTTACAAAGAAAATCGCTCATATTGATACGGAAACATAAACTTTTGTTTAAACATAAAAAGTGACTGATAAACGGTAACCTAAAAACCTTCTGCATGCAATATAGGACCATTTTGAACTAGACTAGACAACTAAGTAAACTGCACGAAGTTATTCGGGAACAAAAAGAGATTATCACAATTGCAGTCATTGCATTTCATGAAGTAGATCACATGCTCCGATGGTGCGCGTGGGAAATATCTTAAGTGAGGATATTTTAGGCAAACTGGATGCTGTTACCGATCAGCACAGCACTTGTATCAGAGTTAAAAAAGACAAGCAGCCTTGTTGGAGGCCAACTCTGATGACACGGCAGATAGTCCATGCGGTGCATGTATGATGTCTTTTCCACGTGAGCTGCTAGAATGCCTACTGAATTTAAATCAAAGGATCCCTTTCAGGTAATGCAAGTGATGTAGCAGAAGCAACAGGTGGCGCGTAAAATCTTGTCTTTGAGAAAAACGTTTTTAATCCGTGGACGCGTGGAAGGGTGAATATCTCGTCCACATCACTACTACCCGACTGAATAACATTGGAGCATTTCTCCTCGGTAATTCCCTAAAAGGAAATGACAGCAGAGCCTCCATTATATATTTTTAGCTTGTATACATGAATAGAGAATGCAGAGCTACACTGCAACCAAACTCCAGTTCTAGCCCTCTAAAGGTTCTGGATTACAATTGTAGCTCAAACAAAAACTCATTAAATGCCCACCTTAGAACAGAGCTCCTCGTAGTTCACCCACCACGGATTACACGGCTTAATTCGTAGGTCTATTTCGTTAGAATGTTTGACCAAAGCTCAAAGATGGCATGATAAAATGTAACCGTTCCTTTAGAATTGAAGTCACTTGAATGTCATGAGTTGGCAGCCAGCCAAGGTGGTTCAATGTTTTGCTGTTTCAGAATGGAGTTTTCGGGTGAATGGAATTGCTTAAAGGTGCTGAGATGCTAGACAATCTGTGCTCTTACGATCGTGGGATTGAGGCTATGACCATGGTACTCTGGCGGGATTTCAATATTATTTACATATTTTATATTCCAAAAGTATTTCATTCACGCCACCATGCCGCCGTCTGCAGTAATTACACTTGCGAAAATCAATCAATTTAGATAAGCTCAATATCCTTAATTATTTTTCCTGTCTTAAAATATCCAAGCATATTTCATGGAAAGAATGCAGCACAGTTCCGCTTTCTTCTGCATTTTAAACAAACTGCATTTAATGCAAACGTTTACTCGAAGTAAGAGCGGCTTTCCACATGAAAGCGTTTGCAATAATATGATGTTTAAGGTATCAAAAGGCCATTCAAATAGTACGTTTCTGTACGTTTTAAAATACTTTGGTTTTATTATAAAACGTTGTCCTCATGCATTGGAAAATATCATGTGGCCTACATAACATCTTCTTCATAAGTTAGAGAAAAATACAGCTTAACGTAAATGGAAAATTTACAAATTGTGATTTTGAAATAGAATATTGCATGCTATTCACCTTTAGTGCTCTTTTCTGCACCATTATGAAGATATCATTTAGGACCCATAAATTTAAATAAAGTTCAAACAAAGTCTTATATTGTATAAGCAGCATTAATAAGCGGAAAATGCAGTGCTATTTCAGTGAAAATTTTAATGTCTTCAAACCTCACATAATTACACACTTTTCTAGATATCACTTTCTAACAAACAAGTAACAAAACAAAAAATGAACGTGTTCATGTTTTCTATAAAAATATTTTATTATATAAAAACGTAAAAATTAATTAAACAGATTCCTTATATTTAATTTATATTTTCCTATGAGTCCGACTGTTGCATGTGGCCATAAAGAAGCTTTTTAAAACCAGATTACTGGCGTGACTCAAATATCTGGAGTTATTTTGCTTAATATTCACGTTTAAAACTCAACATATGACATCCTGTTTGGTCGAAAACTCTAAAATGTTTTGGTTAACATTAGATAAGATGGCCCAACTACTGCAATTTCATAACAACATGGTACAGGAATGTTCATACTTTCAGTAAATTATATCGGTATTTTTGGTAAGTTAAAAAATTAACACAAAACGCCTGCTGCTTAAATGGCTACTTTCAAGCCAAAGTGATTTTCGCAGCCATTTGATAAGACGTATGGTTAAAATCTCACATTCAGCTGTAAATAAAATATCTCAAGGTTGTGCTGCATGATATTCACCATAAAATTCAACGTTTCGAAACAAGAACACACTCCCAAATTCCTGATAATGTTTCATTGGGTAGACTACCTGCAAAAGTTCTCGGGTTGGTGCCTTGGGTGCCGTTCAAGGAGAGGATTTTTCGAGCACTTATGACGATTTTAACAGCCTTTGAGTATGCGACTGAGGAGCAAATTTTTTCTGCAAACCATTAGTTTAATGAAAACCACCTTAATGATTCAGCAAAGGCCAATTCACTGTCATTTTTGCGCCTATATTCGATTTTGGGCAAACAAGGTACCTGTTTTTTATGTCAATTTAGGTTGCCTCCTTTTTTGTTCCCTTCAAGTAACAAGAGACTGTTCTCTAGTCTAGATCCCCTTCTCCAATTTCATATGAAGTTAATAAAAAGAAGCGTGACAGGACTTGCGTCCGTATTTTCTGCGTACTCAGTTAATGAGCGCAGAAGCTTAGGAATTTAAGTCATTTCATACCAAGTCGAAATCACCTGTAGGCATCATATTCAGAGTAACTTAAAACTTTTAATTTTCCACATTTTTTCGCAGGCATGGACGTACAGTCCTTTCTTACGTGCCCTTACTTTCTGTCTGAATATTTTCACACCCGAGTGCATATTGTCTAAAAAGCTGATTCTGCCGGCTTACGAAACATCAAAACATCTTGACAACAGACTAAGTGACAAGAAACGGTTGCACCAAAAATCCCCCCCAGACAATCAAATTTTAATGAGGTCCTGAGGGGGTCATACTCTTCCTGTGCGGTATTAACAATTGCCTGAATGTATCGAATTGCGATTAAAATATTGTTTACTCGATGTCAGCAAAAATAAAGTTGATGAGTTTTGCTTAAATGAAAACTATGCAGATGAAACGCGGACATCTCGCGCTTTATAATTTTGAACGCTAACCAGGATCAAATCTGTTTTTATTTTAAATTTGTTTAATGGTTCATATAAGAAGATGCGACTTTCAAAGCTACAATTTTCCTTGCATACTAAAGGACTACCAACTGGAATCATTTTTGTTCACAAAGCACCTGTAAACGGAAATGGCAACAGATGTACAGCACTTTGTACACAATATTACGTCCAACATATTCTGAAACAAGATGACTTTGTCAAATTTGCGAAAAATAAAAGCAAGCCATTTTGAAAGCTCTGTAGTTTTATTCCCCAAAAATTTTAGTTTGAAGCTATATTAAGAACAAGGAATAATCGGGAAATTTCTAATAAGATGCGAACTCCAAAGTAACGTTATCACATTGAACGTAATAAAATGAACATCCTAGATCCTTGAAACAGTGGTCTGGCCTAAGCAACCATATCAGTTTGGGTTAGGCAAGCCATAATTGTGCTGACGGAAGACGTGCGTTCGTCCCTCAATATACCCTAGCCAAAGCGTTCCCCCGAATGACACGGACCAAAAATAACCCACCTGAACCCTCCGTCCTCTTCTTCCTCACTTAAATAAAAATAACAGAAATATCGTTCATATTCGGACGTGTTATGACACTCCAAATCATCTCAGTGATCTGGTCGTGTGTAAGAAATTTTAAGGCACTTATGGCCTTGTAAGGCCCTGCCCAATTTCATGGCTAGCTGCTTAAAAAGCTTGGATAGTCGATTGGTACATGAACGGGAAAGGAAAAGAATAGTAGGGTCGGTATTGAGGAATCAACCCTTGTGGTAACTCAACGTATTCCGGCATAGATTTCATCTGAAACAATTTAAGCTATCCCGACTTATTCACAGTTGTTGGTTGAAAGGATGTCAGCTGGCAGGATAATTTAGTTCTCATGGTCAATACTATGTGTTCGTTGACGAACGCTTACCGATCGCTAACGGAACTCCCTGGCTCTGCTCTGCTCTGCACTGTCGTGCCCCGTTAGCAACCACACAGTGGCTAGTAGTAGTGTAGGAGAATGAACAATGCCAACAGAGACAGGGAAGACTAAAATAGCCATTTCTGGCTCATAAGCCGTCACCAGCAAGTCACGTAGGCGATTGGTGGGCGTTGGTAATGAATGTCAATTTTACCAATCTAAACTGATAGAACAAGAGGCACGTTGCTAAGTGGTTAGAAAGTTGAACTTCTTATAAATAGGGTACAGGTTTGAGCTTCGGGTTGGGACTGATTAGCTGACGACGGTTAATGAGCCAGAAACGTCCATTCCAGTTTCTTTTGTCTTTTTCAGCATTGTTAATTAGCTAACATGCTGTGTGTCAATGGGATGACTAATTGATGAACTGACAATAAGATCAAACAACGTCCCCTGAATATGGCTTTAAACCTGCTAATTAATTGCGGTATGCAGGGGGTACATGGCAAGTGTAAAAGGTCCATTTAACTATTTTACCCATTAAGATCACTAACATACCGGTCGTTGAGACATTTTCCTCAGAGTAGGGCCTGATGGATGATTCTTGGTAACCGCACACATTTGCTTCCTGTATTTTGGTCTTGACTACCACTTACGAGTTTTTCACTGACCAATCACTTGTCTTTCAAGCTGGTTCGTAGAGTGCACCTACTTGCTCGGTCATGCCCTCTTCCTCCAGACCTGACCTCATGAAACTTCCTCGGGCTGAATAAAACGCCGTATATCTGATGAATTTACCACGTTCGACTTAAATTGCAGCTTTTTTTATGCTGGTCTTGAATATTTTCATTTTTTCCGTTCCAAGTATTTTATCATATTTTTGCGTATCCTCTCCTGTTTTTAATTAATGTTGGCTGTTTATTGCTTTTTTGTCAAATAAACCGACACAATTGTCATTCACTAGATTACACACAGGGAACATGTCTTGTCTTATTTAACAGTAAAGTCGGAGGGCCTCATAGTTTTAGAATGATGACTCAATAAAGAGACCACAAACGACCTTCACGTACAATGGCAGTTGGGCGCTCACCTATCACGTTGCGGGATAATATCGTCTGTTTGTGCAGTGAAGTTCAATCTCGAGTCCCGTCAGCTGCCAATTAATAACATAACCGAAAAGGTGAAGGAAGGAAATTACCATTTCTGGCTTATAACCCATCATCAACCAGCCATACTCAACGCCATGCTTTGTAAAACATGAGTTTCCCAGCCCTATGCTGCTCATTAAAACCTCCTCCATCTTGCATGACAAACTTTAATTTCTATTTCTCAGGGTGGCTTTGTTTTCATTGTTTACTTTACATTATTGTACATTTTATAGGGAAATTTGATTCTGGATTACAAATCAAAGGGGTCGATTTTCCGGTCAAACAGTGTGATCCTGTGAGTTTTTCCTATCTTAATAAAATAAGCTTTTTAAATGTAAACTCACAGTCGGCAGACTGCCATTTTACTTCGCCCTTGGTGCGCTCTCAAATTGTTTATTATTCTGCCATAACCATCACCATACTAGACGCAGGCGTATAGGACTGCTTTGTCCTTTCTATCGTCAAGAAAGAGGATCCCCACTATATATCCTAGAATGAGGTGGGCGCCGGAAGTTGACTTGCGAGTTAATTGGTTTGTGATGCTAGCAGACTTACGTTGCATAAACCTCTCTGCTCTCTTACTCCTGGGCTCGTTAGCAGAACTGGTTCTAAACGACCGAATGCGTACTTGAGTTCAGTGGCTTAGAAAGTTCGTCTACGTATGTCAGGCACCCCCGATCTGTGCCCGATAGACGAATTGTTTCAGGTAAACAAAACTGTTTGGCTCATAACTTACCAATGTAGAAATTCCATTATAATAACATTAGAAAGAAGCCAGTGCTTTCCGACTCTATGGTTATCTCGTCAATGGGCAGCCTTCCAAGCCACGAAACGATGCGCACAATGCCTGTTTAAAAGAACATCAGATTGGGTTTATGGAGGGAATGCACTGACTTCCATGAATACGTAGATTCCAGCGTCAGCCTCCTCTTCTGCACTATAGCAGGGTCTTTTAACGCAGTGTGTCGAGCGGGATAAAAAGTGCACGAGATGAAAAATATTTAAAAAATAAAAAAACAAGTAAAACCCGGCAGCTACTCCGCAAGCACTTTGAAGAGGTCATTGCACAGACAGTGTTTACGTCAAAATAGAAAGTAAGCTGGGAAATGAGCAGCCCACTAACCACCAAAAGACAATTCATTCAGTAGGCACTTACGATCGAGCACATTTTGCGGGTCTAAATATGGTTGTGGCACAGTCAATGTAATAAAGAATCCAATAACGAATGCTGTAAAAAAGCGCATGATCAAGAGATTGCAGTTAAATAATAAGTAAGGAATAAATAAATAAATAATAATAAATAAATAATAAATAAGTAATATTAGGTGGCCGCCCATAAATCCTCTCCAGAGGACAACTGTGCTTTCATTCGTTGGGCTGTCTATGGGCCGATTGGGTGACTGGAGTTCATGCAAAATGCAGAAAGCCTCTAAGTACAATGATGGCCTCACCGAGCGTTCACAAATATACCAAGGGTTATGATTGCAAAGCAAAAACGCAGTTGAAGATCACTCTGGGTTTATTGAATTTCGATTGTTTTGTTTAATTTTCCAGGAACCTACTGCGCGAGCTAAGAATGAATCTTTCGGATGGGGCATCTGTAGGTTCTGTCCGTTAGGTGAATCAAATCCCTCACTGATGCATCCTACAGCAACATAAAATTGGCAAAACGACTGTATGGGCTATTATTTAGCACTGGGGATAAAACATAACGCAGGTTTAACTTTCAACTTGTGTGAACCTTTTTTTATCCTCAAGTATGGGCAAAAATGAGTATTCAAGAAGATAGGTCAATGCAATTCTGCATAAAGAAATCATCCTCTCCGCGCATGCTATGAAATAAATGTTATCATTCGTTTATCGCTATCAGATGAAGATACCTATTGTATGACGATGCACGCTTCAGCTACCCCAATGGACTTTAGTCTGTCGATTTGAATTTTCGAGCAACAAGAAGACCGAATTTTATCGATTCTTTGCACTGAAACAATCCCTCCACAGACATTAATTGGTTCAAATTATAGAATCAATTTATTGAATCTTCCGCTCAGTTGCCTTTGATACCCTCGCAGTTTGACCAGGAGAGTTCTCCAAATCGAGCCTACACAACCTACCAGTACAATCCAGGCTCTAACTGCTCGTCAGGCTTCCTGAGGAGTATCTACCAAACAGGCTGAGTCGTTCATTATCGATATTCTGTCTAATTTGATTGTGCAATTTATATCAAGTAACTCGTTATAACAAATATTTTTAACAACTTCCACTAGCAGAAGTAGTTAAGAAAGTTCGGCAGATTTCATTAATTTGTAAAAAAGGCGGAGTAGATCATTTATATACTGCTTGTGTAAAAGCGCTGATGGTGTAAACCTACACCTAGCAAACCGTTACTTCTTAAGTCACCACACAAGAATTCAAAAAGTCATGCCGCAAGCCGGGATTGAACCCGCGACCACCAACTCGATGGCGACGCTCGCTAACCCCTCGACCACCTCATCACGGCGACGAGCGCTCTCTCAAATTAATATGCACGCTATTGACAACACTGCCATTTGTGGAGGCTGTCAAAAACTGTCCATGAAGCTAAACCAGCTCGAGGATGAGATAAGACAAATAAAATCTGCGCTAAAAGGCACCTATAAAGCAGTAGATGCCACTCAGGAGTCCACTGAACGACTTACCAGAAGCAAAACCATTGATACTCGATCAAAGGGTATCCCAACAACAACTTCGACAGCTGCTATGGCTACCGATCAACAAGTTCCAACGGCGCAGAACAAAAATAGTCCGCCTAAAACAAAAAAAGCCGTCCAAAACGCAAAACTGACACCAAAAAGGAAAAAGCCAATGGAAAACCGACTTCGAAAGATTCCTCAAAAAGGCTCGAACACGGGGCTTTGACCATTGCCTTATCCTCCACAGGAACAACTGATATTCTCACACCAAGCACAAGCAGTGGAATCGATTCCCCAACCGAAACTATCACCTGCGATTCAAAATCTTCGAACCCGTGGAATTCGCCGAAACCAAATAAAACCGGATCAAATCCAACACATAGCCAATCAGCATCCCCTCCATCATCACCAGTGCGCAACGTGAAACCTTCCCAACAAATAGTGATAGACAGCATCGTAGTTACAAAAAATGCCACGGACAGAAAAAAAAGTTCATAATACAGGGACTACCTGAATCAAAAGCTGCGACTCCAGTAGACCGATATTCTGAAGTCATGAACATCTTTCGTGAACTCCTGAATAATATGCTGGAACCTAATACGTCGATTGAACTGGAAAACGCCTTCCGCCTTGAAAAACGGCCCGAATGCCAATCTGAATCAACACGTCCTAGGCCTCTTAAAGTTATCTTGACCAGTAGCCAGGAAGCCAGTCTCATTCTGGCGAGGCGCTTTAAGTTAAAAAACTCAAACCCTGGAGTTTTTTTAACAGGTCTTCTCACCTGCGGAGCGGAACAAACGCCATCAACTTGTCATCGAACTAAGACGGCGGCTCAGCGAGGGGAAACAAATTTGGTTATTTACAACAACCAAGTGATCCATCGTCCATTGTTCTCCCCCTGGAGAGGCCCGTTCCGGATTACCACGCAGTTGGCCCAGTAATCAGGGGCTCGCGCCCGACTGTTAGCACTTTCCGAGCAAACCGAAAACTAACATTTCTGTACACCAATGCACAAAGTATATTATCGAAGCTCGAAGAGCTTAAGATTCATGTCTGCGATCTATTTCCAGATATAATTTCCGTATCAGAAACTTGGTTGTCCCAACAAGTGGACGACTGAGAGGTAACTATGGCTAGCTACCAACTTTTTAGAAAAGACAGGAAAGAGCGTCAAGGAGGTGGCGTACTCACATACGTGAAAAGCGAACTTACAGTTTTAGACAAAACTTATAACCTCGCGTCTACTTCCGAGGCGATATGACTATCCATAAAAGTGCCAAGTACATAAAGTCTAGATTTCCTGACAGTTTACCGCCCACCGAGAAGAGACCCCGTAGCCGATGCTTACCTGCTAGAGGAGCTTGAAAAGATTGCTACACGTTTGAATATCCTGGTCATGGGTGACTTCAATGCGCCTCACATCGACTGGAGCTCGACCTGTGCACATAGTTCTGATATAGCCTTTGACGGTTGTTTTCTGAGCACGACACTAAAGCTACGTCTCACACAGCACGTCACTTTTCCAACCAGGGTGTGCGAAGGACAACAGGCCAATTGCCTGGACCTAGTTCTCACAAAGTCGCACGACAGCATCGATGAAGTGTCGTGTCTACCGCCGCTAGGCAAAAGTGACCACGTGGTACTGCGATGGGAGTACTCACTATTTTCTATACCAGCAAGACCCACAACAATCAGAAGGAATATATGGCAAGGCGATTTCAGTGGAATGGGGGCCGAACTCATGCGCACTCAGTGGGAAACTTTATTCTTTGGAAACATAACCGAGGACTGGGAAACGTTCCGGGACATACTGCACAGGCTCATCGAAAATAACTGTCCGATTTTGAAAAAAAGGTTAACCAACAGACCGCGATGGCTTACGCAGGCCTTAAAAATCGAAGTTAACAAAAAGCGGAGATTGTGGAAAAAATCGCTTACGGATGGAACTCCTGCATCTCTAAATGCGTAAAAAAAGGAGAGAAATCGGGTGAAGGGCCATATTTTTAGAACAAGACAGGCTTTCGAAGTGGATCTGCTGAACCGGGCCACCGTGAACCCGAAACTGTTTTACGGTTACCTCAGACAGAATACACGGAACAAGGATCCGATACCCCTGCTGAGGACCGCCGAGGGCATAGACCTCACTGAAGACGGTGCGAAGGCTGATCATCTTTCGGAATTTTTCAAGTCGGTTTTCACAAATGAAACGAGATACGATAACCCTACCGATGGCTTCGAAGTGGATACAATAGTCGAGACTGTTAATTTCACCGAGACTACTGTCCTCAAGGAACTTTTGGGGTTAAAGGAATCTAAGTCTCCAGCTCCCGATGAAGTACCTGCCAAGCTGTTGAAAGAGCTCGCGAGAGAGTTGGCAAAACCACTCTCTACGCTTTTCCAAACATCCTTTCAGACCGGAAGTCTATCAGCCGACTGGAAATCCGCATGGATTACGCCGCTTTATAAGGGTGGAAGCTGGGTCTCTGCAAACAATTACCGACCAGTCAGCCTAATTTCAGTTTGCTGCAAAATCATGGAAAAAATAATTAAGCAACAACTTATGCAGTTCTTCGAACATAACAATCTGCTATCCGAAGCTCAGCATGGTTTTCGTAGAGGTAGATCCTGCGTCACAAATTTGCTTTACTGTTTAGAACTTTGGACTGAAGCGGTCGATAGTGGAAATACGGTGCACGCAGTCTATATAGACTTCAAAAAAGCTTTTGATAGCGTGCCGCACCACCGCCGTCTTTATAAACTCAACCGCATAGACGTAAGAGGTAGACTTCTGACATGGAAAGAAAACTTCTTAACTGGCCGCTCACAACTGTCCATATCAGCGACCAACAGTCGACTAAAGTTGAGGTTGAGATTGGTGTTCCCCAAGACTCTGTTCTCGGCCCTATTTTGTTCATTGTCTAAAACAACGATTGTGCCAACGAACTGGACTGCGATATTGCCATGTTTGCCGATGATCTCAAACTTTGGCGCGTCATTTAAACTGCGGCTGATGAAGAGAACTTGCAGGCAAACTTAAATCGACTCCAGAAATTGTCAAATGACTGGCTCTTGCCGTTTAATGAGAGCAAGTGCAACATCATACGAGTCGGGAAGAGCAATCCTTTGAACCGTACGGTTCACAGTCTGAATGGCATTCCACTGAAAGAAGTGGATGTCCAAAAGGACCTTGGGGTCTGGATCACGCCCTCGCTTAAACCCTCCCTACATTGCGTAAAGGTAGCGAAGTCAGCCATGTCGATTCTGTACCTCGTTAAACGAGCTTTTGCAGCCTTCACTACCAACTGCTTCGCTAAAGTCTTCGGAACATTCGTGCGGCCAAAGTTGGAGTCCGCTATCCAAGCTTGGGGACCCTGGGTGGCGAAGGACATCAACATCCTCGAAAAGGTCCAAAGGCGAGCAAACAAACTTGTCCTTGGACATGGCTCACAGCCTTATGAAACCCGACTGTCGAATCTCAATCTCTCCCTTGCGCTATAGACAGCTTCAGGGAGACCTGATACTAACATTCCGCATACTACGCGTCCAGGACTGTTGTCTCGTCCCAGGGGATTTCTTCTAGTAAGCAAAAACAACGAACTTGAGAGGTCATCCTCTCAAATTACGTGTGACTGGAGCAAGGCTAGACACTCGGAAGTACTTCTTCTCCAATAGAGTAGTCGAAGCTTGGAATAGTCTTCCTCTGGATGTTGTTATATCGGACTCCTTTGAGGTTTTTAAGCGAAAGTTAGATCGATATAAAGGTGCGAGCTACAACACTTACTGAAAGCCGCAATTGTGACGTCAGAAAGAAAGGCATTAATGATACTACTAGCTATATTTGAGTAACATTTCTTTATGTTTGTTATTTTCGTTCGAGGGCTTGCATTCTCCCATTATTCCTATGCTGGGGTCCTCGAGGTCTTCGCTGCTTAACTTATTTCCACACCTTAGTGACACTGTGAGTATTCGCATCAGCTGGACCTGGCGACTGTCGTCCATGAGGTGTATGAACGTTCTCCCTTGGTTCGAACGGCAATGGACCGAGGAAGATCTGGACATATATTTCCGCCTTTGAAATCCCTCAACGGACACAGCGTGTTGAGACGCAATGCAGTGAACCAGGACACAAGGTTTTTGAATTACAATATCTTCGACGAGTGTTCAGGGAAAATGGCTACACATGCAACGTGGTCCACTGGTGTCTGCACAAACGGGACGAACGATAAATCGCACCCAACCTAAATATTGGCGTGCGATTGCATACCTGAAAAACGTATGAGGGGACTTCTAGCGCCGCTTGCAGTTGGGGTCGCACACAGACTGGAGGCCACCATTCAGCGTCAGGTAATGAGAAAATAAGACCCACTAAAGTGGCAAGAAACAAATGGTGGCGTTTATCGGACTTAATGTAGTTTCGGGTAAAAGAACTACACCGGAGTAACTGGAAGATTGCTTTTGATGCGAAGGGTCGAACACGCGGCAGCTGTGCGGCTAAATGACGCCAAATACCATGTCGCGGCCACAAATATAAGTTCGACGACGTCGAAATCCTCGCATGGCATGATAGTGTCGTGAGCTGCGCGTTGCTTGAATCATGGTTTACAGCCCCCCCAGTCTATTAAAACGTGCAATGACCTACCTAACCCTATTCGGTGTTGAGACTCAGTTTGGCCAGACCAATTGACCACTTGGGAAGCACTCAGGCAAACACATTTTCCAACGCCAGTGCCTGTGAGCCAGATAAAAAAGCCATCATCACGCAACCCTCCAACAGGGGTGACGAAATTTCAGCGGATAACGACCCGCATACCAGCCATCAAACAATTAAACAACCAGAGAGCAGTTGTCATCGATGAAGTGGGAGCTGTTAATTGCCATAGGCGTGCAGTCGCATAGCGACTACATTCTATAAAAACTGCAACTCCCTGTGTACGAATATCTCATATCTGATACGGCTTGTGATGATTCGTGAGAGTTTGCATTTAAAAAATCAGACGAATAAAGCTCTTCTCAAAGCGATCACATCTACTTCTTTCGAGCAATAAGCGCCTGGTTCCCATTAATATGTGGCTCCAAGCCTAGCAAACAAAATCCCACCACTCCAAAAAGGCAAATACAACGGTGACTTACGCATACACTTTGAGGAATAATTTATATAGTTCTCACAAAATGCTGCAAGGGATGTGAACCATGTTGTATACTCTATAGTTAACATTAATAAATTGATAGATGCGATGTGTTATAAATAAGCACTGCATGATATTACAAATAGCTTATTTAAAAATGTATTAAAAAGGGAGACGTACTCATTATCGAAGCATAAAATTCAATGTGGGCATAATTTTCCCCCTAACATGTACAACAAGCAATATTTTTGTGTATTTTTTCCACAAAATATATTTAAATTTATAACGGCATCAGAACTCCAGGGGAAAAATGCATACTATTTAAGTAATCATTTTGTACAAAGTACTCTTTTTGCAGACAGTAAGGAAGAATCTGAGTCGAAAGCCGGAATTCTGTCGTGACTGACATATCTTGCGATTAGGCTGCATGATAATCAGTACGACAATCCAACTAAAGTAAGCTTTCGCAATGGAACACACACATCGAATTGGAAATTGGGTTGAAATATCATGAGACAGGGAATGTACAGTATAGTTTTGTCTCAAATCATCGCATTCAACAAACTCCACCACTACCAACGGACGAATGCAACAGAGACTTCCGTCTAACGTTTTTTAAATTGAAAGTGATTTTTGCTGCATATACCCACTTTCAATTGGTTAACCCGCCTTCCTCCTAGAGCACTTAAATTACCCTTTGAACCGGGTTGGAGGCAGTTGCTATGGGAGATAAATTTTAACAACGCATCCATGCGTGCCGTATACAAACTGGCAACACTCGATATATACTAAACTCAATTCAGTGAATCTCTTAAATTCGGCATGTGAGAAATTCAAAAAGTCCAACTGTATAAAGAAATTTTTTTGAGGATCGTTTCACGTGAGGATCTTTAGCGCATCGTGATAAATTTAAAGTATCTTAAGTTTATATCGGAGCAAAAGGCGAGAATGTTAAGCGATCGCTGTGAAAAAATGTTGCCGTCTAGGTTCTGATAATAACAGTCGTGATTAAATAGACAAATTCCCCATTTCTCCCCTAAGTAAATAGGGAAACGTATGCTTCCGCTGTAAATCCGCTGTCTTATAAAATATAAACAAACATTTTGAAGTAGTTTTTTTTTCTTTTCGAAAAAATAACTTTATTAGGGTTGTATATATAATAATGATGCATCATTATCCCAACGTATTTCTGTCAGTTCAGGATGTTTGATTTTGAACAAGCTTCTTTTTGACCACCTGAATAACATACGTTCTTTTATAAAATGACCGTCTAAAAGTATGTTTTTTTTCAATTGAGTTTTAAAGCCCATTTAATATTAAACATATTTTGTAAAAAATGCATACTGATAATTGTTTTGGGATAAAATTAGTTGAAAATGTTTTTTTTTCTTTCAAATTTTATAATTGAAGTAAGTGGAACTTCCACTTTGAAAATTTGTTAAATGAAGAAATTTTTTAAGACGGTACATTCAATTTTCCTGGATTCTCGCAGGGTGTTTTGAATTAATAACGGAGAAGAAAATAAATGGTACAAATAAATACCATATAATACTCATTTTTAACGATGCACAATCTTTTTAAGCGACGAAAACGAAGCTCAGTTAAAGGCGAGAGTCTTGACATCACAGAAATATTTTGACTTATGCTGCACGATTAAGTAATGTTAAAACTCTACTAAAATAGTGTTTTAAAGCATTGGACGTCGAACCAAATACCACACGTTCAAACCTCGGCTGGTTCACCACTTGGATTAGGGTATGATGAGCTGATAACTTCTAATGAATCAGAAATGGGCATTTCAGTTACTATCTTCTTTGTGGGCGTTGTTCATCTGGCTTTACTACAATTACTACTACTTCTTTTATTATTACCACTACTACTACTAATACTACTGCTTATACTACCACTACTACTAATACCTCAGCTAATACGTCTACTAATAGTACTACTAATAACCGATGTGTGGATTCTGACTGGACTCATGTGTGGGCACAAGACAGTTAGGACGAGTGCGCTGCATAAGCGATTGTTAAGCGTTCACTAATGAATGTCATTATTTCCGACATAATCAGGCAAGAAAAAAACCCTGTGACTCAATGGTTAGAGCGTTAAACTTCTGATTAACAAATCACGGGTTCGAGTCTCGAGTTCGGCAGCACCTGGGGTTGCCAATGGCTAGTGAGCTAGAAATAACCATTCAAATCTCCCTTGTCTGTGCTGGTCATCGGCCTATACTACTCGCCATTGTGCTTATGCCCGTGGGTCCGAGAGGGAGCGAGTGAGATCCGTCAGAGATCGGTGAGCGTTCCTCGACGGATAAGTAATCTTTCCACTCAAAAACACAATGCCCGTTACCTTTTCAGCTGCGATCAAGTATCTTCTCTGTCGTAAAAAGGACGTTCAGTTTTTGGGTTACGGGACATGTTTTTGCTACATCAGTATTCCGCGCAGGTCACCATCTTGAATAAAATCCAGTAGATAGTAGTATGCGCTACTACCGTCCACGGACTCACGCTTTGTGAGGGCTTCTTTTGCATGTTTACTTCTTGTTTTAGCGTAGGTACTAGTAGTAAAGGTTAAGCGAAGTTGACTAGATCTAAAAGGTATCATTAGGCTCCACATGACCGGACAGATCTGCTCTGGTTTGGTGCGTACTCCTCTTTAATTCATCAAAAACCAAAGGCATTCGCACTGTAGACTAAATATTTTCTGTAAAACCATTGAAATCGCATCATGAAGTCGCTTTTATGTCAGCTTATTATTTGCTCCCCAGTAATTTTGTTAAATATATATATTCTACCTCTACGGTTTATCGTATTTTTATTGCTTCCTACTAAATTAGCATAAGTGTTTGCCAGCCAATTACATTTACCTCTGGCGGCTTTGCTTCACGCAACTCGGCCACTTAGGCAGAAATTTGGGTCTTAGATATTTATGCATGTCGCTAATGAGACTGCAGCAGAACAAAACAAATCCTGTCAGACATTAGCATAAGTCACATGCTTGTACTGTATAACCCTCTGTAAAATATGTCCAGAGGTTGAGTTAGACCCAGATCAACCAGGATCTAATAAGTTGAATAACGTTTATCTTGTGTAGCTGGGTGAGTTACCTCACCGAAATTAGTTGAAAGTACGACTTCTGCTGGGAGGGCATCGTAACTGAGGGTGTTTAGAGCGTTGGCTGTATGCAAGCATTGCCCATGTTGTCATGGGTTCGCATCCCACGCAGCCTAACGAGTTCTCCAACGATGGATCCAATGACAAGTTGAATTTATCATTAGTTGATTTTGTTAAAAAACCTTTACATTGTGTCTATCAAAACAAATGTTCCTTTGTAAAAAAGGGTCACTTTTAGGCAAAGCGAAAATTATTTCTTGGATTGACGTATCGAAATCAGCAATAAAGTGAAATAATGCCATTTTTGAAAGGCATCCTGAGAGCAGCTTGTAAGCCTGCAGAGAGCTGACCAGTTGGATTGACGCTAATTGGCTATTTGGTAATCATAACGATCGTTCAACGACGAAAATTATTAAAACGGGCTTTTAGTGTCAAAGTCATCGAGGCTTTGTCTCATCTTTTGATAACTATGGAATTGCTATTCACAAATCTATGGCGCCATAAAAAGGAGGACGTGTATTAATTCCTCAAAACACTGAAGAGCAGATGATAGTCACCTTCTGATTTCTTATCATTATAAAGGAAGCCTGTTACAGCTTGACAAGAAAAACAGATAAGCGACCATTAGGACTCTATCCATATATGCTTTTTTAAAAAGCATCCCTAAGCAAGTGAGTATTTACTAAATCAGTTAATAAAATCATAATGATGGATATTCTCCTGCGTGTAACTGTAGCTTTGGTTTGAAGCTGATCTTTTTAAATATACCGGCTGTTACCGATGAAAACTTATTAAATATATTGGGAGTGCTCTTTTTTACTAAATTATTCCGGGATGATTCGAAATTGCGGCACAACAAAACAGATTAGAGGTCATGGCGCATATGGCTACTCCTCTACGCTGTCATAATGTTACACCAATTTAATTAAAATTTTGAAATAAATGCTCACTCATTATCCTATTGCTTTGGTAATGTGTGTCAAATGCATCCACTGCAGTCATTTCGTTTGGCAAATTTACTTACAGAAAACTGTATGTTCTCAAAAAATTAGTAAACTTCAATATTTTTAGGAAAACGAATATAAACCAACAATTGAAAAAAAATCATTATAAGAAGGTAAATGTTTAAGCATATTCGAATTTTGTAATCACAAGGATGGCATCCAATAACATGTTTGGAAAGGTGAAAAAGAAAAACAACTTTTTGCCACGGTATTCCAGGTTTTTTGAGTTACCGCTTGGTCTTCACCTTAAAAACAGATAGTAAATTTAACAGAAGCTTTCGCGAAACCAACTTTTAAGTCAACATATTTTGCTGAAACTCGGCAAAAAAGACAAACGCATTTAAATCCTTAAATAAGTTGAGCAGTGAGATGCCGTTGTTGCTAGTCACCTTTTTATTAAGTTGTGCCAGAGAGATTTCTTTTCAAACGAAATTCTGCTGGAATGGGTTTTAATTTCATCCAGTTAGCTCATCTTTAGTTTAAAACTCCTATCTTAATTTTGTATGTGACCCATCTCATGGAAAATGCCGAAATTTAGGAAATGTTGGTAATCGCTTGCAAACCAGCATAACAATTTGAACAAAGCCTAAACAGTTTTAATGAATGACTATAAGCTCCTTGAAATATAAAGTTAATAGCTTAAATAGTATAACGTTGTAAAGGAAAGCGAACCTTGTAAAAAAAATCTTAAAATTCTGAAAAAGTCAAAATCACGGTAAATGGGCAAATATGAGTGCCTTAGATAAAACCTTATCACACGGTTACATTTCCCTCTTTCTCATTCTCTCATTCAAAGCCTTATCTTCTGAATACCAACTTCTAACATCCAATTTCATTTATAATAAACGATCTTCATTGACTTGAATCGCAGGGCATTGACACTATTACATAACCGTTTACTCTGGATAACAGGAGCTACTCTTTTGTGCCACTGTAAGTATCCATCATGTATTAAAATAAACTCCTTTTTGGCTTAGTTGATTGCCTAATATATTTAAACTTTTAAAATGTATATTAAAATCAAATAATTATTATATCAGACGATTTTTAAAACTTTGAACTTGTTGCAAACCATTGAACAAGTGGAGAACCTTCAATTATAATGTTGGATAGTTTGAACTAATTGATAAAATAATTCCGAGTGTGCCGAACGTTGACAATTCCAGAAATTCAGCCGACTTGCACTATGAGAAGAAATTGTATGCACCATGGACGCTTTCATTAGCAACATTCTGCTGCAGATTCAGAACATA
The DNA here is from genome assembly GCA_017591395.1 of Schistocephalus solidus. Classification (NCBI taxonomy): domain Eukaryota; kingdom Metazoa; phylum Platyhelminthes; class Cestoda; order Diphyllobothriidea; family Diphyllobothriidae; genus Schistocephalus; species Schistocephalus solidus. The sequence goes on from WEDG01001587.1 coordinate 38,262, forward strand.
AGAATCCAAAAAAGTAAAGAAATTCTGTCACCTCTAAAATCATGACATCATCCACATTAAAATAGCCCAAAACCTTAAAATGCGCTTTGATGCTGTATACCAGAATTTCGGAGGTTACAGTTAATTTGGCGCAAGGTTATCGAAGCTCTAAGCAAGTAAGCTGTATTTGCTTTTGCGGCCATAGGCACTTTAGCGTTCTCATCAAAATAAGACAAGAAAACTGTTTTCCTTGCGAGCGGCTAGTTTTGTTACATGTTTTGCAACGGTTGAGCAGCTCATTGAGCTACCTCGAAAACAAAGTCCATGTAACGAAAACCTGCAGACTAACTAGGCCATAGACAGGCGCGCAAATATTTTTTATTCCTCTCAGTTCTCTGTTAAGGAATTTAACATGCAACCTCCGCTGCCTACTGATCGCCGTTCTCAGCAGCTCCCGGCTAAGCACTAGATTATCCAACAAATAGTCCTTACAAGCGCTCTAACAAAACTGTTACAAACGTTGTCTATGTTTCCGGACTGGTTGTGGCCACTGTATGGGTAAAATAGAACGCTTGATGAGAGTTCCAGAAACTGAAATTTGGTGCTCTTGCGCCTACCTTGGCCTTATCCAGCGTTGCTGACAGAAAGAGCAAGATTTAGTGCTTTAACTGCACACCTAAAATCTTTTTGTAAGAAAATAGGTCTAAACGTTTTCCTTTAGCAAGCTAATTGCAGTTCTCCTTAATTAATCTGATCATGAAATTAAACGAAAGTGGAGACGTTTGACCATTCACAAGTGCAGCGTAAAAAAGGAGCAACTGAACGAAAAAGCCACGTACGAAACTCATGAGTCCATTCTCACTTGTTTGGTCTTAATCGATGGAAATAAACTGCCAAAGACAAGCCGTAGATTCATTTTAGTAAAACATAATTTTTAATTCCAGTAGTTTCCTTATTTGCGAAAAATACTCATTTTGAATTTTGAAAAGTGAAAATGCATCTCTTTCTGAAACGTTTTGCATGCATTTTAAATGCAGTGTTTGGTGTCATTTACGAGTACGGTCTCCATTTAAAGCACCTGATACTCTAAGTAGAATATACTCTTTGTGTTTCACATTGCTGCTTCATAACAGAATTATTTTTTGCCATTCTAAAAAGCCGTTAAAGTATGAGCATAACTTATATATTTTGCTGAACTAAAGCAAATTTGAATTTTATCCTTCTTCTACCTGTTTATGCAAGATTAATCCTTCCTTTTTACGGCAATTTCAATAGGAAACCTGTTATAATGCGAAACAAATTTGGATTTTGTTTATTGACCTAAGAGAGAAACGACAACAAACCCATCGGGAAATATTATTAGTTTAGTCAGTCGGTTAGTTTTGACCAACAGGTATTTTTGTGGCGGTTGAGAGGAAACACAAAAAAAGATGACGGTCAATTAGAATGACATAGCAGCCCACAGTGATGCCTTTTTGGTAGGCGACTGGCATCGAAAACGTTGATAATAAATGTGTTACTTTTCCGACAAAGCTTATTTACTTTGAATCATACTTTTTCGAATGCCCATTGTTCAGTTAATTCTATATAGCTATGAAAGTCATATAGGCTGTCGGGCATCACCATAAAAAGCTTATACAACGTCAGCAGGCACTGATAAAAAACATACTGTTTTTGAATTCTGGGACTTAATCGTTTTTATATTTTATTGAAAGCTGACAGAAGAAGTGTCCTGTTAGAGCACTCATGTTCAGATAGCAAATATATGATTGAAATAAAAATATTGTTGGTAATGATTTACCGCACAAAAATGCGTCATACTTTTCACTTCGTTAATTTCCAATATTGCTTGGAATTTAACTAACAAAAACTATGATATAAATAAGGCTTACTTCAGTCAACAAGACTATCAACAGCCCGCCAGTATATACAGATATGTAAAGCAATCCTCACATCTAGACGGTGATTGGTGATTGAATTAAAGTTCTGTATTAACTGCCACGTAAGCTTTGCTCTCTCAATTTGTATGTTTGCCTACTTTCTGAAAAAGAATAATTAGATAAAGGAATGGGGTTCTGATCACTTGTTAGTTTCCCCATTTATTTTATGTAAAACCTTGTTGAGAACCAGTTTTGGCATCTACTTGAGGTCTACAATTTTCATCTGATGGCTTATTAATTTGGATTAAAGTCTCATTGGAAAGTTAGGATTTTCCAAGAACAGGTGTTTAATTTCTATCAGTTATGACAGGATAGTTCGTAGAAGATTCACGTTTTGTGGGTGCTGTGCAGATTAAGACCTGACTAGATAGGCTTATAAAAATCTGTCAAAGTGCGGAAACAAAACTTAATAGTGTATTGCGAACATCGGAAGACAAGAAACCGTGACATAAAAGATTAAGCGTGCCCCAAAAAGGTTTTTCCAATTAAAAAACTGCAATCGTAAGCTGATTCCTATTTTAAAATTTAAAAATTTGAAGCTGATAATGGAAACTAGACTATAGTTTTAGCAAAGCGGAAGATGGATCATTTTTGCATGACTCCTCCCTAATACAACATTATTACATCGATGGATTGGATGAGGGAGTTTCATGCAATATTGTGCTCGTTTCCAAGACCATACATCAAGTCTTATTCTGGCGATAACTTACAGACACATTTATGCTTCAAAACCGACAGCAGCCGCTCAACTGAACATGAATGCACCAACCTATCAAACGCAATTTATCTCGACGTTGGTACTTTCGGTACTTCGCGTTACCAACTCTGTCCCGAAAACAAATTGAAGCAACTTTTTAAAGGCATTTCAACAATTTCTGTAGGTTTTCTTTTATAAACACGTTAAATTTATTTTCATAAACAGTATATGTAGACCTGTGCAGATTTGTAGAGGATTTTCGTTTGGTAGTTGCTAGCGTAGTGATAACGAACTGGAAAGCTTCTATTTAATGACATAGATCAACTTCGGAGATATTCTCGTCAGCTGCTGATGAGTAAAAATTAGAGACTTAAGCCTCACTACTAATGCTTTTATATTGTGTGAGGATAATATTTACATTATTAATGGAAAAACATGAATATTCGTGAATGGCCAAATGAAAACATATCGAGAATAATATAACTGGAAGGATTCGAGCACAAACCAATTTCTGGCAGTTGAAAAATGTATTCGCCCTTGTTCTTATGGCTTTTAAGGTATTTGTGTCCATATCAGAATGTACAATCAGATAGTCAACCGATGAAATTTTAACTATGGAAATCCATAAATAAATAATTAAGTTAAAGATTTTGGAAACTGTTTTGGCCTGTTCAACATGTCCCTCTTAGTGTTACGTAGCAGAACGTGTAAAGCGGCATTCTGTAATCACGCATAAGTAACGTTTTAGTATTAGGAAAGGTTATTTAAATGGGGTTGTAGTATTTGTTAAGTTATGGACGAATCCCAGGATATTTCAGACGTGCCAGTATGCCAACATTTGAATGCACGTATTTTCAGCTGCCTGCAAAGTTTCCAATCAGTAAAAATGCATACCTCAGTACAATCTGTTTTTGTTGCACTATTTTGCAGTGCTCTAATATACTTAAATATATTTTGTAAAATACATAAGCAACAATATGCTCCCTTGTAAATTTTTTGTAGAAAATTGCATTTTCTCCAAATTGTATGTTTTAAAGGAATGTTCATATAAGTGTGCAAAAATGTTTACCATTCTCGAGTTCCAACAGTCATTGTATTTTCATTCAGGGTTCTTAGTCTAAAACATATAAGCCTTGCTTGTATAAGAGATGAAACCGTTCTTTTTTCATCAAAAAGGTATCACGTAATGCCCATAAAGTTTGAGATGTGTGTTGGCTATGTTGTATGGATCATGACGTGTCTTAGTAAGATACAAATACAATGCTGTTCAAATAGAAATTTCACGGTTTTAAAAATCATTTTAATCCTATTTCTTTTCCTTATATTCCAAGAATCATTATAATCTTTTATAACCAAAATATAACCCTTCTCCTATGAAAAAATATGAATAAAAAATCGGGCGAAAGCAAATAATTACTATAAAAAATATTTCCCTTCTGTGTTTAATTAAATACATTTGACGTAATAAGGCTTCTGAAAATAAACAGAAAAACATCATATTAATTTCGTAGTTTTTATATTTTATCCTTAAAGGAAGGGGATATTTAAGTTTTAAAAACGTTTCCAATACCTGAATATTTTTGAATGTGATTTGCCTTAGCGTATTCCTTTAGAGGTTAGTCTCAACACTGTATGCATTATGGGTGGGCAAAATCACGTTTTCCTCAATGCCATTAAGAAGCTATTGCGTAGTGGTAATACATATCTACAAATGCTGTGGACTATAGTACATTGCTTATATGGGATATCCTGAAACGGATGCATACAAAAATATTTGTTGCGATACTATATGTGCGACTTATATGATGGTCTAAACATTTCATATATAGCAATAAGATAACAACAACATATTGATTTTCTTCCAAAATACATTAAAAAGGTGGGTTTAACTGCCAAATTAGTACACTCAGGGAATTTTTACGCATAATTTGCATATAATATAGATGAATGCGTTTAATGGACGCCTAAACAGGACGCTGGAAAAGGAACCACCCACAACACATGTGACGTTGTCCTCGATTCCAAGGAAACGATGTTTGAGATTAAGCGAGCATTAGGGTTAAGTTTAGGGATAGGTTTACCTTACGTGTAACCTTACGCATGTAAAATGCCAGTTAGCTCATCTTTAGTTTAAAACTCCTATCTTAATTTTGTATGTGACCCATCTCATGGAAAATGCCGAAATTTAGGAAATGTTGGTAATCGCTTGCAAACCAGCATAACAATTTGAACAAAGCCTAACAGTTTTAATGAATGACTATAAGCTCCTTGAAATATAAAGTTAATAGCTTAAATAGTATAACGTTGTAAAGGAAAGCGAACCTTTTAAAAAAAATCTTAAAATTCTGAAAAAGTCAAAATCACGGTAAATGGGCAAATATGAGTGCCTTAGATAAAACCTTATCACACGGTTACATTTCCCTCTTTCTCATTCTCTCATTCAAAGCCTTATCTTCTGAATACCAACTTCTAACATCCAATTTCATTTATAATAAACGATCTTCATTGACTTGAATCGCAGGGCATTGACACTATTACATTACCGTTTACTCTGGATAACAGGAGCTACTCTTTTGTGCCACTGTAAGTATCCATCATGTATTAAAATAAACTCCTTTTTGGCTAAGTTGATTGCCTAATATATTTAAACTTTTTAAAATGTATATTAAAAATCAAATAATTATTATATCAGACGATTTTTAAAACTTTGAGCTTTTTGCAAACCATTGAACAAGTGGAGAACCTTCCATTATACTGTTGGATAGTTTGAACTAATTGATAAAATAATTCCGAGTGTGCCGAACGTTGACAATTCCAGAAATTCAGCCGACTTGCACTATGAGAAGAAATTGTATGCACCATGGACGCTTTCATTAGCAACATTCTGCTGCAGATTCAGAACATAAGAATCCAAAAAAGTAAAGAAATTCTGTCACCCCTAAAATCATGACATCATCCACATTAAAATAGCCCAAAACCTTAAAATGCGCTTTGATGCTGTATACCAGAATTTCGGAGGTTACAGTTAATTTGGCGCAAGGTTATCGAAGCTCTAAGCAAGTAAGCTGTATTTGCTTTTGCGGCCATAGGCACTTTAGCGTTCTCATCAAAATAAGACAAGAAAACTGTTTTCCTTGTGAGCGGCTAGTTTTGTTACATGTTTTGCAACGGTTGAGCAGCTCATTGAGGTACCTCGAAAACAAAGTCCATGTAACGAAAACCTGCAGACTAACTAGGCCATAGACAGGCGCGCAAATATTTTTTATTCCTCTCAGTTCTCTGTTAAGGAATTTAACATGCGACCTCCGCTGCCTACTGATCGCCGTTCTCAGCAGCTCCCGGCTAAGCACTAGATTATCCAACAAATAGTCCTTACAAGCGCTCTAACAAAACTGTTACAAAGTTGTCTATGTTTCGGACTGGTTGTGGCCACTGTATGGGTAAAATAGAACGCTTGATGAGAGTTCCAGAAACTGAAATTTGGTGCTCTTGCGCCTACCTTGGCCTTATCCAGCGTTGCTGACAGAAAGAGCAAGATTTAGTGCTTTAACTGCACACCTAAAATCTTTTTGTAAGAAAATAGGTCTAAACGTTTTCCTTTAGCAAGCTTATTGCAGTTCTCCTTAATTAATCTGATCATGAAATTAAACGAAAGTGGAGACGTTTGACCATTCACAAGTGCAGCGTAAAAAAGGAGCAACTGAACGAAAAAGCCACGTACGAAACTCATGAGTCCATTCTCAATTGTTTGGTCTTAATCGATGGAAATAAACTGCCAAAAACAAGCCGTAGATTCATTTTAGTAAAACATAATTTTTAATTCCAGTAGTTTCCTTATTTGCGAAAAATACTCATTTTGAATTTTGAAAAGTGAAAAATGCATCTCTTTCTGAAACGTTTTGCATGCATTTTAAATGCAGTGTTTGGTGTCATTTACGAGTACGGTCTCCATATAAAGCACCTGATACTCTAAGTAGAATATACTCTTTGTGTTTCACATTGCTGCTTCATAACAGAATTATTTTTTGCCATTCTAAAAAGCCGTTAAAGTATGAGCATAACTTATATATTTTGCTGAACTAAAGCAAATTTGAATTTTATCCTTCTTCTACCTGTTTATGCAAGATTAATCCTTCCTTTTTACGGCAATTTTAATAGGAAACCTGTTATAATGCGAAACAAATTTGGATTTTGTTTATTGACCTAAGAGAGAAACGACAACAAACCCATCGGGAAATATTATTAGTTAGTCAGTCGGTTAGTTTTGACCAACAGGTATTTTTGTGGCGGTTGAGAGGAAACACAAAAAAAGATGACGGTCAATTAGAATGACATAGCAGCCCACAGTGATGCCTTTTTGGTAGGCGACTGGCATCGAAAACGTTGATAATAAATGTGTTACTTTTCCGACAAAGCTTATTTACTTTGAATCATACTTTTTCGAATGCCCATTGTTCAGTTAATTCTATATAGCTATGAAAGTCATATAGGATGTCGGGCATCACCATAAAAAGCTTATACAACGTCAGCAGGCACTGATAAAAAACATACTGTTTTTGAATTCTGGGACTTAATCGTTTTTATATTTTATTGAAAGCTGACAGAAGAAGTGTCCTGTTAGAGCACTCATGTGCAGATAGCAAATATATGATTGAAATAAAAATATTGTTGGTAATGATTTACCGCACAAAAATGCGTCATACTTTTCACTTCGTTAATTTCCAATATTGCTTGGAATTTAACCAACAAAAACTATGATATAAATAAGGCTTACTTCAGTCAACAAGACTATCAACAGCCCGCCAGTATATACAGATATAAAAAACCAATCTTCACATCTAGACGGTGATTGGTGATTGAATTAAAGTTCTGTATTAACTGCCACGTAAGCTTTGCTCTCTCAATTTGTATGTTTGCCTACTTTCTGAAAAAGAATAATTAGATAAAGGAATGGGGTTCTGATCACTTGTGAGTTTCCCCATTTATTTTATGTAAAACCTTGTTGAGAACCAGTTTTGGCATCTACTTGAGGTCTACAATTTTCATCTGATAGCTTATTAATTTGGATTAAAGTCTCATTGGAAAGTTAGGATTTTCCAAGAACAGGTGTTTAATTTCTATCAGTTATGACAGGATAGTTCGTAGAAGATTCACGTTTTGTGGGTGCTGTGCAGATTAAGACCTGACTAGATAGGCTTATAAAAATCTGTCAAAGTGCGGAAACAAAACTTAATAGTGTATTGCGAACATCGGAAGACAAGAAACCGTGACATAAAAGATTAAGCGTGCCCCAAAAAGGTTTTTCCAATTAAAAAACTGCAATCGTAAGCTGATTCCTATTTTTAAATTTAAAAATTTGAAGCTGATAATGGAAACTAGACTATAGTTTTAGCAAAGCGGAAGGTGGATCATTTTTGCATAACTCCTCCCTAATACAACATTATTACATCGATGGATTGGATGAGGGAGTTTCATGCAATATTGTGCTCGTTTCCAAGACCATACATCAAGTCTTATTCTGGCGATAACTTACAGACACATTTTATGCTTCAAAACCGACAGCAGCCGCTCAACTGAACATGAATGCACCAACCTATCAAACGCAATTTATCTCGACGTTGGTACTTTCGGTACTTCGCGTTACCAACTCTGTCCCGAAAACAAATTGAAGCAACTTTTTAAAGGCATTTCAACAATTTCTGTAGGTTTTCTTTTATAAACACGTTAAATTTATTTTCATAAACAGTATATGTAGACCTGTGCAGATTTGTAGAGGATTTTCGTTTGGTAGTTGCTAGCGTAGTGATAACGAACTGGATAGCTTCTATTTAATGACATAGATCAACTTCGGAGATATTCTCGTCAGCTGCTGATGAGTAAAAATTAGAGACTTAAGCCTCACTACTAATGCTTTTATATTGTGTGAGGATAATATTTACATTATTAATGGAAAAACATGAATATTCGTGAATGGCCAAATGAAAACATATCGAGAATAATATAACTGGAAGGATTCGAGCACAAACCAATTTCTGGCAGTTGAAAAATGTATTCGCCCTTGTTCTTACGGCTTTTAAGGTATTTGTGTCCATATCAGAATGTACAATCAGATAGTCAACCGATGAAATTTTAACTATGGAAATCCATAAATCAATAATTAAGGTAAAGATTTTGGAAACTGTTTTGGCCTGTTCAACATGTCCCTCTTAGTGTTACGTAGCAGAACGTGTAAAGCGGCATTCTGTAATCACGCATAAGTAACGTTTTAGTATTAGGAAAGGTTATTTAAATGGGGTTGTAGTATTTGTTAAGTTTTGGACGAATCCCAGGATATTTCAGACGTGCCAGTATGACAACATTTGAATGCACGTATTTTCAGCTGCCTGCAAAGTTTCCAATCAGTAAAAATGCATACCTCAGTATAATCTGTTTTCGTTGCACTATTTTGCAGTGCTCTAATATACTTAAAATATTTTGTAAAATACATAAGCAACAATATGCTCTCTTGTATATTTTTTGTAGAAAATTGCATTTTCTCCAAATTGCATGTTTTAAAGGAATGTTCATATAAGTGTGCAACAATGTTTACCATTCTCGAGTTCCAACAGTCATTGTATTTTCATTCAGGGTTCTTAGTCTAAAACATGTAAGCCTTGCTTGTATAAGAGGTGAAACCGTTCTTTTTCATCAAAAAGGTATCACGTAATACCCATAATGTTTGAGATGTGTGTTGGCTATGTTGTATGGATCATGACGTTTCTTAGTAAGATACAAATACAATGCTATTCAAATAGAAATTTCACGGTTTTAAAAATCATTTTAATCCTATTTCTTTTCCTTATATTCCAAGAATCATTTTAATCTTTTATAACCAAAATATAACCTTTCTCCTAGGAAAAAATATGAATAAAAAATCGGGCGAAAGCAAATAATTACTATAAAAAATATTTCCCTTCTGTGTTTAATTAAATACATTTGACGTAATAAGGCTTCTGAAAATAAACAGAAAAACATCATATTAATTTCGTAGTTTTTATATTTTATCCTTAAAGGAAGGGGATATTTAAGTTTCAAAAACGTTTCCAATACCTGAATATTTTTGAATGTGATTTGCCTTAGCGTATTCCTTTAGAGGTTAGTCTCAACACTGTATGCATTATGGGTGGGCAAAATCACGTTTTTCCTCAATGCCATTAAGAAGCTATTGCGTAGTGGTAATACATATCTACAAATGCTGTGGACTATAGTACATTGCTTATATGGGATATCCTGAAACGGATGCATACAAAACATATTTGTTGCGATACTATATGTGCGACTTATATGATGGTCTAAACATTTCATAATTAGCAATAAGATAACAACAACATATTGATTTTCTTCCAGAATACATTAAAAAGGTTGGTTTAACTGCCAAATTAGTACACTCAGGGAATTGTTACGCATAATTTGCATATAATATAGATGAATCGGTTTAATGGACGCCTAAACAGGACGCTGGAAAAGGAACCACCCACAACACATGTGACGTTGTGCTCGATTCCAAGGAAACGATGTTTGAGATTTAGGCGAGCATTATGGTTAAGTTGAGGGATAGGTTTACCTTACGTGTAACCTTACGCATGTAAAATGCCAAATTTTCGAAACATTGATTATCGCTCGCAAACCAGCATCAACGCATGTACGAAATGTTTTAAAGAATAATCATCAAAAATATAAAACTTCAAGCAAATGTGAAAAGTAGTATTATTTGTTGGGAAATGCTAAATTTTTGAACAAGCGAAAAGCGAAACATCATTGTAAATGTGACGAATAAAATTACATAGAACTGTCAGGTGATAGCGAAAGCATACTTATTTTATAAAGTAAGCAAGAAACCCTTCGGTTGATTTCGTTTATTAACAGTTCTCGTATTTAATTACAATTATTTTTCGATCTATCCATGAATTTAACTTTGAATAGACGACGATTTTTACCATTTCCAAGCGTTGGCAGTACAATTCGATTCTCTTCTAAGTGTTTTTTAAAACCTCCTAAATAAGACATATCTTAAAAGCGTTCACCAAAATCGTGAGCTTTTGGATATTATTTCCAATGGAGCTGACCGTTTGCATCATACCTGATGATGCACACAAACATGCAAATTATTGCTGAGAAAAATGAACTTCATAAAAATGTCAACAATTAATATTCCTAAGATCAATTTAAAAACTTTTTATAATGAGTAACCCATTTACAAATTACGTTAATTAGATACTTCAATTACGAATATAGGCCGACTTCACCTATTTCGAAGGTTATTTCTAAGTAAAAATGTGGAATTTTAATCAGTTTCGTGAGTTCCCTAAAACACGTTATAAATTTTCCACGGAAAATTAACGAACTCTCTTTAATCTTTATACTGGAGTATTTTTTGTTCATTTTATTTACTTTAATTCCCGCGTTCTAAGACTAAAAATACACAACAGAGTATCCGAATTTATACTAGGATTAAGCAAAATCTGCTTATTTTCTGTCCTTGAAATTTCAAAATTCCGAAAAAGTGGAAACTATTTTATACAAAACGTTTCTTATTGCTTTAGTGTTTTTGGTTAACTGTCTGCAATTTCACCTTAGTAAAACAAAAATACTATTCAAAAAGTTTATTCCTGCGCTTGGTGAAACTGCATTCTTTGCATGCTTTTGGAGTTCAATTCAATTGCTTACATTTGTACTGCCTGAGTTTCCTTGAATTAAAATATAAATTTCCTTTTAGAAAAGAACTTTAGTTGACACCATTCATACTTCTGTTAAAGTTCTGTTATAGCCCAAGGCAAAATAACTCTGGACTTTGCTTTCTGATTTTAAATAGCCTAGAAAGCTTCTTTAATGTCCAGCAACCTCCGATTTCACCCAAAATTCTGTCTGATGTCCGTCGGTATATAAGCTTGAACATGTAGTGTTCTTTAATAAAGGGCTTTCCGAGCGTCAAATCTATTCAACAAACCAAAATTACAAGACCAAATTTACGCTAAATAACGCACTCAAATTTTAATCGCACAATGTATAAGATAGGATTCCTATTGTTAGTTTGCGTTTTAGGTAAGGGTTGCGGTTATGTGAGAGATTAGGCTAAGGATTAAAGTTATTATCATGGTAACTGTACGATTGGGGATAAGAATAGGGCTAGAGTAAAGATTAAGGTGACAGTTTAGTTTTGTATTAGGGTTATTTCAGTTCCATTCAGTTTTATTAAGGAAAAGGTAGTTGACGCCTTCGAACTCCATATTGATTTCAATGAAATTTAAAATTAAAAACGCATTGGACAAACAGGTTATCTCGCCGGCATCTCTTGCAGGGCATCGAAAGAAACAATGCCTAAATAAGATTACTCAAAATTGAGAGTAATATGTTTGATAACACGTAGATATTTGAGTGGGGATAGTTTGAGGGCAATGACTTAGTTTCTGATTTCGTGGTGTAACATATGGTTCGTCAAACGTCCGCTAAAAAGATTCAACCGATGGGGACATGAGGATGTACGTAGGCAGAGCATTCCACGCCTTATATACGCTGCTTGAGAAGAAAAACACTTCTTGCGTCCAGTCTTGCCCCAGTCATACGTATTTTAAGAGGATGTCCTCTCAAAGTAGTGATAGTGGCCAGCTCAAAGGTGTCATCGGATGCGAGGCAAATTCCTGACCCCGCAACATCCGAAACGCCTGCATGAAGTCGCCACGAAGCTGTCTATAGTCCAAATGAACTAGATAAAGATTGCACAATCGTGTCTCGTAAGGCTAGTACCCTTGACCTCGAACAAGTTTGGTTGCACGTCGTTGAACCTTGTTAAGGGTGCTGGAGTCTTTGACAGCCTATGATCTCCAGGCTCCTATGGCAAATTGCAATTGTGCTCGCAATTGTACTCGTACTCAAGAACAGGCCAGGCGGGTGAGGGAGGATGGAATGCGGTAGATGCTCCACACGTTTTGATGCACTGTACGCAATCGCCTGTGCGATTCTCCCTCCTTTGCATCCTACAGGTCGTGGTCCCACGGTTGGCGGTATCGTTAGCGATAGTCGAATTGAAATCTTACTGTGTGTGACAGCCTACGACTTCGTATATAAGGCAGGGGGCATCTTATCGCATTATTGCCGTGCAAGAACCCCAATTTGCATCGAAAAGCCATGTGTTTCCACACAAGTGTGACGCACATGACCAAATCCGTTTTCCCTGACCTCATGATTAAATTAATTGTCAGTTATACAAACCAATCCTCCCAGTGACCTGAATCGCCCCTGACAACATAAAGTGAAATTTAGAAAAGGCGAGCGTAAGTTAATCAAACAGCAATACAAATTATTGCAGCGAATTGCAAACAGAAAAGGTGAAAAAAAGACGGATGTAAATGACCTCGAAGTGTTCGTGACCTCTTGTTCAAATGCCGATGTCAAGTGTTTATTTATAAAACTAGCGGTTAAGAAAAAAAAAACATTCGAGTGCGAGCCCAAGCGGTAGGCACATAAACGACAGTGAACGTCTGAACGCTGCGTACTTATTCGTAAGGCAAGCACCCTTGACCTCGAAAAAGTTTGGTTGCATGTTGTTGAACCTTGTCAAGGGAGCTGGGGTCTTTGACAGCCCACGGTCTCCAGGCTCCTATGGCCAATTGCAATTGTGCTCGCACGAACAAAATATTATAATATTCAATGTTTTTCAGGGGCATTGCAAAGATACAAACGCACATTTAAATGAAAATGCTATTTCTGTGAGTCTGTGTTGCATCTAACTTACCCTATGCTCGCTCACCCAATACAGCACAATAAAAAGACAAAGGTAAGCTAGTTAGAGCTAAACGCGGACGAGTCTAAAACAAAACCTTCGCCTACCACATTCACTCATGCCCCTGAGTCCACATGAACCGATACATAAGACACCATACAAATAGCAATTTGATTTTATTGCGAAATGTGGTCAAGGTATATCGTCAGATGTTTGCAAATCGTCACAGATTTGATAGACAGGTCATTCTTAAGGGAGAAAATTGCTGACCTGTCATTAGATTTTAACTGAGCTATGCATCCGTGTTTCATCCAAGCCTTGCAGATTAGTGTGGAGATTGGCGGCAGCAACAAAAAAAGTGAAAATTCTTTTATTTGACGTGCTGCTCGCACGAAAGGAAATACTTAATGACTCACACAGACTGAATGCAGCCCGATCAATGTTTGCCAACGGCCAACATGATCCTCATTATTGGCTAGCGCGAGAAGATTGTTATCACTTGAGGACCAGAGGGCTGGGAATACCTTCGACACCTGACACTTCTCCTGCTAACTGGAAACAGAGAATGGACACATGTCAAGTCAACCGTCGAGAAAGAAGTTATTCACTGTGGGTGCACCAGCAATAAGGACGCAGGACGTTTACTTGTGCGTGATTTAATTGATAGGCTGGGCAAACTTGTGTCGCACTCGCCGTATTTTCTCTCTCCCTTCGCTCAACTGGGCCCATATGCGAGATTTAGTCATGAAGACTTAAGATGTATGCGGTTGCAGGGTCTGTCACAACTAAAAAGCCCGTCTTCGCGTGCCACACGTGACCTTAACCGGGGACCAGATATTCACAGGGATAGGGGCGGCTCTGATCACTGCTGAGCGGAGTCACCTTAGAGACCACATCCGGATTGGACATATTGTGCTTTGACACCCCTCCCCCCGGGTTTATCTTGTAAGTCGCCCGCGTGGCCCGCTTTAGGGTCCAGTATTCAAACATTTGATTTAGGCAACGGTGAAAAATACGCAGAGTTTAATGACGTCATGCAAAGTTCACGACCACTTATTCAAATGTGTTCGGTCATTGCCTATGAATAAGACAAAGTAAACTGTCCATATAAACGTCGACCTAGAGGGATGAAACATTAAAGGTAGATAAAGTAATTAAATGTTGGTCTGATCTGCGGGTGAGATCGGTGAGAGGGAAGCGGGAGTAAAATAGGCAAGCCAGTTCAGATATCAGTTCAAAAAGGTCAAGCCTGATTGAAACTGCAACGCACGGGACAGCAGTTATTCACACGGGGAGGCGAGTGAGAGGACGGTAGGGGGAATGTAGTTTCGTCCGTTATTGATCTTTACCACGGCAATGCGAGGTTAATCCAGATGGAAACATAGTTCTGGTTTTCTTCACAGTATTGCAGCGGCCGCTGCAAAGCATAGGAGACTCCCAGTTAGTGCCCGAAATACGAATTAAAATCCATTCACTTTGGTCCACCGTATGACCATTGTCCACCAGGTGCTTCGTTATTGAACTCTTGGGTACCTTATTTTCTACCCCAAGCAGCCACTTCGGTATATGTCTAGCTAACTGATTTTCCAACTTCCTTTTGGCAGGCATTGTACAATGTTCTTATTTGGCCAAACAGAAAAAGACGTTGAAGTGCTTATGAATAGCAATTTAGAGGCTGTGATAGTTCGTTTCAGCGGCCACTGGAACCATCGCTTGATCACTTTTGACACATTTTCGCCTTTGAAAGGGAGGAAGATGCTCACCTGTTAGTTTTGGCATGGATATTTTGGCCGGACTCGCTAGTCTGGGATGACGATATTTATTGATGTATTTATCCGGTGAGCCGTTTCCAAGACCAAAAATCGTCAGGAAACTGATCTCGCCATCGATTGTATCTGCAGAGCAGCTCCCAGTGGCTCTATTGAACAGGCACAAAACTAAGTTTCGGTTTCTCTGAATTGGAACGGCACTGAGGAAGTGCATGACCTGTTCTTTTCAGGTGGTTTTGCGATATATGAACCTCTGAATGTAACCATCACCCCTCCAACGTATAAGAACGTCTAAGAAAGGCAGTGGGCCATTATTCTCATGCTTAATCGCAAATGTGATCTTTGCATGTGCCTCGTTAATTGCCTTAAGCAGTGATTCCCCGTCTCTTATGTTTTGTTTCTATGGCAACAATTTTATTCACATATCGTTTAGAGAATGTTGTTTTTTTGTGAGCATTTGGCCATTTTATTTCGAGGTCAGCTAGGACTAGCCCTAATGGACTGCCCATAGTTACATATTAGATCTGTCGATAAAATTGTTTGTTTGAACAGAAACTGCAGAGTTTCGTGCATATTGCCAGCAGTCCCTGAAGTTGGGTTGGTTCGAGGCATTCATCAGTCGTTGCTCAAAATTTATTTAAATGGTTTCATCCAGTGGAATAGTTGTGAACAGGCTCTCTATGTAAAATGAGATCATGTGCTTTTTTAATAAATTTCCATTCTTAAGCTCGTCTACGAATAAGGTGTCTTTTTGTAGTGCATGCAGCAAATTTGCGTCTAATTGGTTTGATTTGTTGGACGGCAGTTGGGCAAGCTTATGTTGCGATAAACTCCTCATTGATAAAATGGGTCTGAATGTACTCCTGGCTTGTGCAATTTAGGTAGCCCATATAGCCTGGGAACGTATGAACATGCAGACATGTACTCGTCTACTACTTGTTTCTCAAGTAGCAACTTCACCTTTTTCCCAATGCGGTCTTCCAGTGCTTTCGTTTCTTCTTTCGCATAGGTTTCAGAAGAAACGTTGCTAGGATCGCTCAATGCATTAATAATTCGGCCGTCGGTTTTGACAACGTCAAGCCAGGTGGTGCAGAGACGGCAAATTGCACGTGCATTAAATTGCAGAGGTATTAGAAATGCGCTGCATCTACCGCACCTTCTGTTCATCCCACTGGGCCTGGCGCCATAACCACGTCAAGAATATTGGAGGCGGGAGAGGGTGAAGGCGGCTGGTGCGGCCGCAGCCGTCCCCAATTATGCACTGTACCTGGCTCAGATATGCGCAAGTAACTTTTCGTTATGTGGCTTAGCCCAGGACACAGCGAAACAAACATGTCCTGGAACCAGATCGGCTAACATACTTTTTATTCAATGAGTTTTCTAGATCGAAAGTGACAGAAAAACGGGTCCATCACTCAGTGGTAGATTGGTGGGAAAAATTAAGTTTGAAAAAAGGAACTTGATTTCGAATCTCCTGTCCTGAAAAGGTTGAGCTGGGTAAGACTGCCAGACGAAGGGTATTAAACCATACATGACAATTTCACTCTGCCCCGACCTTGTCGGCATTCCTCCTCCTAAATGATTACTATTCGGTGTACGGCTACCTGACCAATGAAAGTAGCAAGTCCTTTAGAAAACTCGTTGCCGAACGGTCACCAAAGCTAAAGGAACTGACTCTTACCGTTCTGCCTTGCGGTTCCCTCTCCAGTCTACACGGCATTTCGTATTATTATAGGCAGTTAAACATTGCTGAAAAAAGAAAGAAAGACTAGAATGGCCATTTCCGGTTCATTGACCATCATCAGCCAGTCATACCCTACCTCAGATGGTGCCTCACTGAGGCTCAAATGAGGGACCTGTTGACCAGAAATCCAACTATTTAACCATCATCAAGAGAACCTTTGGCTGAGCATCAGCGAGGTTAGGTTCCTGAACTCATCGCTATCTTGCAGGCATCACGAGTGTTTGGTACGTTACTATGCTATATTTGATGCATATGATTCTTCCAAAGCAGTTTGTTTCAATTAAAACGTAGCTTAGTAATTAACCAAGGAATCAATTTTTGACTTAACAATGATGTAGGCTATCGTCTAATGGGTATTGTTTACTCAAGCAAATTCACAGACGGTATACTAACGCTAACCCTATACGAATTTGTTGGCTGCTATCTCATTATGCACAAACAGTAAGGTAAAACAGTAAAGAATGAGACTGTTAACATAATAAAAGACGTTTTCAGTTTAATTGTCAGGACGGTAATGCAGATAAAGTTCATATGACGCACGAGCCATATAACGAAGTTACCATTCGAATAAAAGGAAACTTTGTACAAACTATAGGCCCAAAACTCGACGCGCAAGTAAGAAATAAACAAATATGGACTACTTCAGGCAACTGATATTCGCAGCATATCCAGCCACCAAGAGAAATCTTTATTCTGGGCACGAATGATGAAGCAGGAACACAGGGTCAGCATTTGCATACCCGTAGAAAAGGTGACATATTATGCCTGAATAAGCCAATTTAAACTTACGAGTTTTAATAAAATTTCCACCAGTACGTTCAGCGTCACTGTAATTTCAGTCTGCATTCTGTATCGTTTTGACCATCAGCGGATAGAAATGGGTGCTTACGCCTGCATCATTGGCGTTTTAAATTCACTAGGACTAAAAATGTGCAATCTTGAGATTTGGCCGCACTCTGCATGCCATCCCCATCCCCCTGCCCAACCATTTTTTTTACCACGTAGAGATCTGGATCGTTCGGCCACGTAGGAACATACTGTGACGGGTTTTGACGCGAAGGGCTGAGTCTGTAAGTCAGCATACCACCTGGAGTCCCAAGCGGATTTTGACCCAAGCGTCAACTGCAGCACCAACAGTAGCGGCAATTCCACCACCGAGAATGACAGTCCTAGCGGGCTGTCTAACCCTATGTAAGGACAAAATGGAAGATCATGTTCTACAACATCTAACACAGGGTCACGATAGCTGCAGCACTAGGAGACGGCGGTGCGGATTCTGGGCATTCAAAGGTCACGGGCGCATGTTAACTAGCGTAAGCTGTCAAATCGTGTAAGAAAGTCCTAAACGCACGTTGAGCGATTCAGTACCACCCAGCGAGAATAATCAGTGGTGGAAGACTAAAAGAAAAAGGAGTTAGAGCTACGCTAAAAAAAGAATTAGGTTATGCTAAAGGCGAGATGAAGGAATAGGATGGTCATAGGGCTGTGTTGATAAATTTGTTACATTTTCCTTATTTTGCTCTAAGTAACAAGTAGCTAGCCATATTCATGTTGTAGTCAATTCTTCACATTCGACCACCAAGAATTGTACTGGTATTATCAAATGGATTTCCATCCACCCATCCGACAAATCGACCGTCGTAGTCCGACGATGTCCACTGCATGCTCCAAAGAAGGGTGGTGTAGGGACGGTGACTTGCTCTGCAGCAACATCAACCTCTCCTCCTCCCCCACTTAGCCCTGGTGTTATGATCGATTCAAGAAGACCAGAGACGGGAGAAGACGCAGGTGGCTGGCGCGTTCGGAGCATCCCTGGGCGTGCCACCACACTATGCTCGGAACCCACGGAGTGGGAGTGCCAAAAAGGCCACATTAAGAAGGAGCCATTGCAACCTGTCTCTCAGTTCGCCAGCCAGCCACTCCACACAAAACACAAACTGGGCTGACCACGCGGTCTGAATTATCCCGTCAGTTGGCACCCTTCCAAGCCATGGCTTTAAGTGCAACGAGATAGTTTCAAGCGCGTCAGATTGTTTATAGTGAGGAAAATGCACTGAACCGTCGAAGTTACTCTCTCCCCACCCCCACAATCAGACCACCGTCTGAGCCATTGAGTTATCTGATGTGGAATTGGGTGCAGCTGCTGGTGACCTCGTCTACATGTACTACGTACACGACATGGCCCCCCAAACACAAGCATTAGGATTTCGCACAAAAGGGTTTGAAAGGCTCACATCTCACACGCGTGAGATAGCCAGAGTTTACGTTTAGAAGGAGCCATTGCTACCTTACTCTCAGACCACCATTCAGCCACTACACACAACACAAATTGGACTGACTGAGAGGTCTGAGTGTAATTTTAAGTTGGCAACCTTCCAACCCACGGCGGTTATCGCCCCGTGATATTCTCAAGTTCAAATCACACATACAACAAAGGTGACACACGGGGAAGAATCCAAGGATCAAACTTGCCTCTCAATCAGTTATGCAGACTGCGAGCATGATTTTTGTTGTATTGCGTATGAGTAGGTGAGTTGCATAGGCTGATGAGTAGAGATGTAGTCTTTACAGTATAGCCGGCGGTGTTCTACTGTAGGTTTTTATAAAGACGCATGTGACATAATCGGCCAATGCGTTGTGTGAATGTGCGTGGGCAGTGTGGACAGTTGAGTCGAGTACGGCGAATATATGTTGGTGCTCCTAGCACTGGTTCACCGGTCTCTGTGCGATGGACTCTCAAGTGACCCACCAGGCCGATGCGTGATGTGAAAGGGGACTGACCATGAGGATAAGATAGGTCAGGAGGTGCTTAGTCTATGGTTGGCTCTGCTGCTGGTACTGGTAGCTGAGCTCATGGGAAGTGTTGATGGGTGCGAAAGATGTGCTAGGTTTTTTGGAATCGTGGTGGATTCTGATTTCGTGGATATGCATCTGACCAATCAGGCCCATGCGATAAGTGAATGCTCGTGGGCAATGAGGGCATTGGAGGCGGAGGCCTCTGCTGTGTGTTGGTGCTTCAGGCAGTATTTTACCAGGCTCTGTGCAATATTTTCGCAAGTGACCAACCAGGCCGATGTGTGAGATGAATTTGTGATCGCAATAAGGACAGGTTAGTTCCGAGTCCTCATGGCTGGTACTGGGGCGGCAGTGGTATTGGAAGTAGCAGGTGGCAGGGAATCGGAGGAGGCTACTGAGTTGGTGGGAATGGGTAAAGTTTTGTTTGTCGCCGTGTTCGGCGCAGGCGGTAACGGAGTGAGGATTATATCGGTTATCGTGGAGGGTCGTCGAGACGACGGCCTTGTACATCTTCAGTTTGGTGTTCAGGTGAATACCGTGGCGATTCCACACGGAGGCCTGCAGCCGGCCGAAGGCCTGACTAGCTTTGGAGATCCATTGGGCAACCTCGTCATCGATTCTCATGTTATTTGACAGTGTGCTTCCTAGATAAGCGAAGGTTTCCACGTTTTTGAGTTGAGCACCGTTGACATTAATTCGGGGAGCATTGGATTCCGCGCTGGGTGGCGGCTGGTGCATGACAACAGTTTTGTTTGTACTGATTGTTCATCCAAAATCGGCGCAGCCTGCGGCGAAGATGTCCATACTCCTTTGCATGTCCTCTTCTGTCACGGTTTTAAGGGCGCAGTCACCCACGAAGAACAAGTCAGGGACTGTAGTCATAGACACGCGCGTTGGGGACTGCATACGCAAACTATTGAGAAGGTGCCCGTCAGTTCTGTAGGTGATGCGGATCCCAGAGCACTCAGCACGGCAGGCATCCATCAGCATTGCAGCGAACGTGAGACTGAACAGGGTGAGGGCCAATACGAAACCCAGTTACAGTCCGTTGTTCACTGCGATTGATTCAGATACCGTCCCGTTGTCAGTGACGCGCGCCGTCATCCCGTCATGAATCTGACGCACCATGTGCGTTTACCTTTCAAGAAAGCCGAATTTACGCATTCATTTCCACAGTGCGTCGTGATTCACCGTGTCAAATGCTTTCGTCAGACCCACGAAGGTAGAGTATATGTGAGTTTCGTACCTCCTGACACTTCTCTTGTAACTGCCAGGTGGCAAAGGTAATGACGGTTGTTCCGCGGTGTCGGCAGAAGTCACATTGGCTTCCCGGGAGCAATCCCTGTTCCAGGTGACCGTTCAGACAATTGAGAAGGATACGAGCAAAGATCTTCCCAGCTTTGTTGAGCAACGAGATGTCTCTGTGATTATCACAGGGTTGCCAGTTCCCCTTCCGCTTGTAGAGATTGACAATGGTCCTATCTTTGAAGTCCTGACAAACTTGTCCTTGGCGCCACATCTCCTGGAAGACTGTTGTGAGTTCTGCTATTAGCCAGGGCCCGCCGTGCTTGTAGACTTCCGGTGGGATTACGTCCGATCCCGATGCTTTCCCGCTGGAAATCTGCTGCACGGTCCGGATGGCTTCTGGTATGGAAGGCGGCAGATCCAGGTCATTGTTCGTGTCCACTTAAGGGAGCCAGTAAATGGCTAATGAGCAAGTAAGGACACTTCTGAAGTGCTCTCTCATTGCTTCAAAATTTGGGATTTCTCTATCAGAAGTGTTGTATGTTAGAGCTGAGCAGCGTTGTGGGTCCCTTGATGCAGGAGCCATTCATGGCCTTGATGGCTTTGAATACGTTTTTCATTTTCAATGCGGTTTGCATACCCTTGGATTTCCTCAGCCTTTCAGACCATCTCGAGGTCCTACATCTACCGCAGCCGTTGCTGTACAGGTTGAAGGCTTTGTTTGTGTCAGTTTAAAGGTCCATGTAAGCTTTGTTTAGTTGATTCTTCTCCACGAGTAAGTGCCTGATGTAAGTGTCATTGTCGTCAATCTAGTCCTAGTGTTGACAGCGTGCGCGTCCGAGGACTTTCAGGGCGGTGAACTGGATGACATTTCACAGTTGATGCCATCTTGTCTCCATGATGGGGTTATTATCTGGAGCATACATTTCCTGCAGTTTCTGCGAAATCGGGTCGTAGAAAACAAAACAGTTAACAGGCAAATTGAAAAAAGAATATTTAACTTACCTGGTGGTTGCTTACCTTGGGGCCTTTGTCAGGGTTGAAGTCGCAGCCTCATCTGGGAGATGATGAGGCGGTTATCAATCCAACCATAAGCATCGCGGATCGCCTTGGTCACCAGCACGTCCTGTCGATCTCACCTCCGGATGAAAACATAGTCTAGCAGAGCGACCGAGGGTGACTCCACGTTGTCTTCTCTCGCGTCGCAACGCGGAAGTAGGCGTTGGTCAGCAGGAGACGGTGTTCCGCCCAGGTTCGTAGAAGAAGGAGGTTGTTATCATTCCAGCTTCCAAGACGGTTGGGGCACGGCACTCCCTTCCGCGCAGCGTGGTCTGTCCCGACGAGGTCATTGAAGTCACCAACGATAATTAACTTGCCCATCTTCGGCACAGTCACCAGCAGTGCGTGCAGGTCCTCGTCGAATGTGTCCTTCGCCGCATCAGAGCTCGTCAGTGGGGGGATCTCAGGCACTGATAATGGTGGCGAACTGGTCTCCCCAAAAACGCAGGCGGATGCTCATCAGGCGATCATTGATACCCTTCGGCATACAGGGCAGACGTCCCACGATGCCGTTCCGGATGGCAAAGGCGACACCAGCGTCGCGTCACTCTGCCTTCGGCAGGCCACCCCAGAAGAAGGCGTAGCTGGCACCCATCTTTTCCACTTGACCCTGCTCAGAGAATCGGGCCTCGCTGAGAGCAGCAATGTCCACCTTGTAGCGCACCAGTTCTCGAGCGACTAGCGCCATCCTCCATTCCAGCTGGTTACTCCTAGGATTGTCTAAAAGGAAACGAAAATCCCAGGCTGTTAGTGTGAGTGGACTCACCCGAGCAGCCCGGAGGGTATGGTGCGGGGGGATGGGGACGGTGGTATTGTTGTTTGTTTGAGATTTACGACCGCATGTTTTGCGATCGACGAGCCGCGGCTGGATGTAGAATATGTGAGACCCAGCATTTGTTTAGGGTACGTTTTATAGCCCCTTCTCCTCCGAGGCGGCAAGCAGGGCTGTCCCTAAATAGGGCTGCTCGGACATCCCAGATGGCTGCCAAACTCCATTATGGGTCACGGTTTTGTTTAGTGGGAGAGCAACCCAAGTTAGCCTGGGCCACCTACAGGGTTGATGTCGCCCCCAGCGTAGGACTTTCGAGAGCGGTGGGAGGTAGGAAGTTTGGGAGTTAAACATACCGGGTGCGGAGGTACACACAGCACCGGGGAGCCTCACCTAGTTTAGCCCGCCAGTGGTGATTGTTGCCCGGTGTGTAGCCGCTAGGGCAAGCCCAGCTACGAGGAGCCACAGGTGAGAGATGGGTACCAGGGGCATTCACTTTCCTTACGGGACAAATGGAGCGACGAAATGCTATTGGTTTGGTGATATTCCTAACTAGTACCCCCTACACCCCATTCGTTTATCCATCCATCCACGCACAACATTTCGACCATAGTTATTGACGATGACAATAATAATCCCCACAGCAAGTTGAGTGCATGAACGGCGATTGGCGAGTGGTTTACCTTATAGCGATAGTAGACTTGTGCTGCATCTACCACACTCTCACCTCTTCTCAAAACTGTGTCCGGTGTCAAGAAGACCGGATACAGTAGAGGGAGCAAATGGCTAGCGCGGTGCTAACTTGAGTCTAGGCGTGTCACCTGACTCCTTGGTTTACGCAAGCAAGTGCGAGTTGCTGGCTTAGATGCAAACTAAGGAAAGGGTCAACAAGTCTACAGAAAGAAGGATCCAGTACGGCCTGACTCTCGGTCCACCAATCAGCAAATCTACAGAAACATACACGCTGGACTGGCTTCGAGGTTCGAGTTAAATCATCAGTCAACGACGTTCCAAGCCACGACGATAAGCACGCAGTGTGCAGACAGTACTTCAAGAATCGGTTTCACTAGTTCTTCCCTTTCTTATGCGGCAATTCATGTCAATCAAATAACTGATGCTCAGATTGACAGAGGTACCTTACAGAGTTAAAACCGTTCATCTGGGAGCGACACACAGGACCCTGCCCTCCATACAACACCACAGTTGGACCATCGTAGTCCAAATATGTCCACCTTACACACCACGGAAAAGTAGTGCATAAACAGTGACGGGCTGAATTATAGTGACCGTGGACTTTCACGGCATCTACCTCACTCCCTGTTCGGCTCCCCATCTGGGCCCGGTGTCAAGACAGAGTCATGACGACTGGAGATGGGAAGGGGCGCAGGCCCATACACGGTGGTCAAACATGAAACAAGAACACCACAACACAACGAAGAGGTGGCTCAGATCCCAACTGAGTGAGAGTACCATAAAGGGCAAATTAAGAAGGAAAACATTGCAGCCTGACGTGGAGCCCAACAGGCAGCCACTCCACAAAAAAAAACACACTGGGCTAACCACGCGGTGCGAGTTATCCCGTCAGTCGGTAACCTTCTCAGCCACGGCTTTTAGCGCTCCAACAGATTGTTTATATTGAGGAAAATGCGCTAAGCCGTTGACCTCCCCACCCACCGCATAAGACCACCATCCGAGCCGGTTCGTTTTCTGATGCTGGAGTGGTCGCAGTGGTTGACAGGGCTGCGTGCCCACCTGTCCAACGCATGGCACACTTCAGGATTCCCAAAACGAGGGAGTAAGAATGAGGCATCGCCGTTTGCTTTCCAATGCACTGCCCAAGCATGCAACGCCCAACCCACACTGGCCTAACGGCGTGGTTTAGCGTATAGTGTCAATTCACAGCCTTCCAAGCCATGGTTTCTAGAAAACCGTGAGAGCCACAAAACACACAAGGATATGAAGAATGAGACGCGATCACCGGAATAAGAGCCTAATTAGCCTGGCGTTTCAGATTCTTTCGCGGACCCATCATCAGAGACCGTTACAAAAAATGGCGATAGGGATCACAAGGGGCGGAGCATATATAGGGCGTGGTTGCCCGAAAAACAAACCTCTAATTTATTTGGCAGTTCTTGTGTTCCTTGCTGGGGGTCGTAATAAATACGACGTTTGCTTGTTGGTTTGTGCTCGAGTCATTAATTGCCACGATTTCATCTCCATTATCGATCCTTGGCAGGACGATTACACACAAGGATGTTAAACAATGGGGGTTGAACTGCTTGTATCTCACGTGTAGGACAGGGCCGCATAGGCAAGGTGGCTAAAAATACACTTTTAACTTACAGGAGGGGTGCATTATTTATGCCTGCGGTGTGCGACTTGAGTGCCTCCTGAGTGGGCCGCGTGGTGGATACGCTAGATCAATAAGGTGACCTTATCTGAGCATGGATGTGTGCTCCAATAATAAATGCTGAACCCGGAGGAGAAGGAAATTGTGGTACGCGTACGTGCAGGCTCACGCCGCAACCAACTGCACATGAACCCGCCTCCAGTATTTTGTTGACTCTTTCGTGACACCGGGTACAGACGGGCAAGTGAAAAGAGACTGCGGTAGCTGCAACACAAGTCGACCAATAACTTAAAACTAATCCACGATCAAGTCAAAACTGCCTGCACCCCATACTGCGGAGTATACAGTAGAAATCCTTGGTCTACGACGGTCTAACTGTCGTGTGATTTTGAACGTGTTCAGGCGTTGTTCGTGCGATGATGGATAAATATTTCATGATGTGGTATTCTCGGCAGTGGCGAACCACAGGGTTTTCACAGAGACACTTATGACTAAGTAGGGTCATTCAATGGTTAAAACGCGCAGAAGCAGCTTAGGAGATGATGAAAACTGTATGTGAGAGCATCAGGCATTTGCTCAACAGTCTCTATGCCAAGAAGTCATCAGTAATCAACCAGACAGATGCTTATGAGCATGTGTGTTAGAAATTTGAGCAGAGTCGATGGGGCTACAGATTCGACGCACACTTTGACATCACTAATGGTAGTTGGATTGGTGGATGCTGAGTTTTTAGTGCGGGATTTTCGAGTGTGCAAAATGTGCTTTGCATGCCGATATTGCGGTGTTTTTCTTTTTCGCGGACGCGCATGTTGTCGAGTAGGTGGCTTTGGTGAGCGAATGTGCATGGGCAGTACGGACAGTAAAAGCTCCTGGCGCTGGTGTGCCTATATCGGCGCTCTGTATACAAAAGTGACCAAACAGGCCAATGTGTGAGTTGAATGATTGATGGACATTAAGACAGGATGGTATTGGGTCCATATTTTTGGTTTTGGAGACAGTGGTTGTGAGGGTAGTGTGACGGGGTGTCGCCAATATTCTCACCGATAGCGAGAGTGTGGGAGGTGATGATCGTCATCGTCGGAGTTTGTGGGTAGGAAGGAGGAAGTCGATGACGATTGACGGTGGCATGAAATCAAGAGTTTGGTAACCGATGCTGCCGCTGTCGTCATCGAAGACGCCGTGGGAATCGTAATAAGGTGAAGATGACAGTCAAAAATTTTGATTTGATTTCGCAATGTTCGTCGGCACCCAGAAGATATTGGAAGGAATTACTTGATAGGCTTGTGAATCGGAGGTATTTGTGACTTGGTGGCCAGCCATTTGGTTTCATAGACTGATTCTCCAGTCTTTACGGTTGTTTTCCTGGCCAATTGTTCTCAGACGACATATGCCCAGGTTTCCACATTTATTTGCGCATGCAGGAGAGATTTGTGCAGGGTGTACTTGTAGCGACGCGTTTGCTCTACACCAAAAACAACCATTCCTTTGAAGAATCATTTTGGTAATCTTACGTCGTCCACGTCCAAGAGTTGGAACCTCTAGTGCAGTTGCAGTTGCCTAAACATGACGAGGATGTTGAAAATGTCAGTCCATTCCAAGACTTCTGCGTGCTGCAGTCGTCTGAAGGCCTGGCGAGACATTGACGTCGAGTGTGACTTTGCGCAATAGTGCGCCGCCTAAATAGGTGAAATTATCCTCGGTGTTCAGTTAGATGAACAAACACACCCACTCATTACAGTTATATCGTCATTTCCGACTACGTCTATCAAATGACCAGCAGCATGGTGGGCGCAGGGACGTTTACTTGCGTGTGGTTTACTTTAAAGTGATATTAGATTTGTGCGGATGTACGGTAGTCTCACATGCTCTGCTAACTAGGTGGCAGGGATTTTGAGAATCGGCACCTTGGAGTGACATCAAAAACTCTTATATGCAGAATTTGTTCTGGGAACGCAACCCCAATAACACCTGACATGCTCTGACGTGTTGGCTGAGCGCATCTCTCACAGGAGGCAGATACACATTGCGAAGACTGTCGGATTCATCATCCATGTTTAAACCAACTTTTCAGCCCGGTCCTATGACAATGACGTCACTCTGAAGGATGGTTTGCAGAGTACGTCGCTAAAGCCATCCCTTTGGTTCAATGAGACACCGATCGGACCATTTGAGGCGTGCTCTTTCAATACATCATAGACAAGAGCCATATTAAACTGGTTTTGAAATGATTATTTGGAGGCAAATTTCATTATCCGCTGCGCCAGTAATCCCCAAGGATTCTTGTAAATAAATAAATAATTACCCGCTTTTTTCAAATTACAAAGGCTGCAGATCCCACTCGAGGCTTCAGCTGTAACCTACACATTGGCCTTTCTTTTACACAGCCTATTGTACGGCACATAGTTCTAGGTTGCTACCTACCGTCCGTTCGCATCTACGTAGCATTTTAGTCCGGCGATGGAGTATAGATTGACGTTAAATTGTGTACCTATAATCTCTAGGTCTAAGACGGCTTGAGGTTTTTAAGGTCTACCTTGTCATAAGCAAAATACAACTATATGGTTTAATTCTGGAAGATACATTTTTTTTGTCAAGAAAGAATTCCTTGTCTCCAGAGGAAGTTCCAAGTTTGACCTAGTCAGTTGTTCGGGAAAACGGTTTTGAGTTAAGCGATCGGCCTCTATCTAAGGAGTACTTTAACCAGAAGGTGACTTGAAACAGAAGGAGAAGAGCATGAAAAAACCACAAGGTCTAGTCACGAAAATATTCCCTTACAAAAAATGTATTCTCCTCAGTATGCTGTGGTCGAATCGCCAACCAACTGCTAGCACCTTCTGGCTGCCACTCTTATTCTGAAACAGATTCGATAAATGTTGAATAGCTTCCATTAACTGTCCCCAACTATATTACTGGTGGTAATTTTCTTAATGTCCCTATAGTTGCATACTTTGTCTCTATTTTAGGCGGAACCAAGAATGAAATTACTCCATTGGCTTGGTACAGGTCAAATAAACCCTCCTACCGAAATACCGTATGAAGCTGAGAACCTCATATTCCATAGGACCATTCAGCTTAGCTTAGTAAATTCAATTAACTGATTTGGTTGTGTAGGGCTCGTGTGTAGAGGCTCCACTTTTCGTGAATCTTTCTTGACACCAGATCCAGATGGGTAGTGGAACAGAGAGTGAGGTAGATGCAGTGCAAGCATACTCTCACTTCATTCCAGCACAATTTACCGTTCCTGCAACTCCCTGCTGTGGTGCACACGGTGAACATCGTCAGAAATGACGGTCAACATCTTATTTTAGTGCAAGCACTGAGCACAGACGAAACCAACCAGTCAAGAATATTTCCAAGTGGAAGTTTGAGTCACTTTAGGCGGTATAGGAGTTCCTTTTGCTAAGGCCAAAGTTAACTTATGGAACAAGCATAATCCGATAAAGGTTTTGATATTGTGTTCCAGGTAACATAAAAACTACATCTAGATCGGTTAAGTACTATTAAAAAAATGTAGGAAAAGCAGGGATAGGCAGTTTTCTTTGAAAAGAACGCCTTTTTGGAGGTTTGGTGAGGCGCAATTCACTGCGGGGTCGTCCTCTTATCTGCATTACACATGCTCGATGATGTTACGTAGAGTTGGGTTGAATAATCCGCGAGAGGATTGTGGCTTAAAGAAACAGAGTCATCATGCTGTGACGTTTTAAATGGCTTAAGTCGGATCTCTATTTTCAAAATTTTAATATTGAAGGTCGACCAGAATTTTTAAAGACCGTCACCGGAAGTCGGCCTTGAACTGGTCATTTGTTTGCTCCTTTACTACTTTGGCCTTTTGTCAGATATATGTGGGTTTGAAAAACAGCGTTTGACACTCATTTTTAACTTTATGAAGAATGCTCGTGTTGGTTCGTGGCGGAAAACCTCTGCAAGGTTTTCATAAATTTCTCCTCCACCTTTGTTGCCCGGAGCTGAAAAAAAACCACCAAAGCCTTCCGCGATGTCCTTGTGCGTCGGTGTGTACATGGGCAAATGCAATCAACACAGGGAAATAACTACAGTTCAACCGTGCCTCATCCTCTGTTGCACGCACGTAGCCGTTCCTTGACTCTATTTTAAAGAGCTCAAAGTCAATGCAGCAACCCAGCGGACTAAAGAGCGGAAAAACCCTGCCTTCAAACCCTCTTCATAGCAAATAGATATCCAAGATATTGTAGCTGGCAAAAAAGCGTTGGATGAAGGAACGCTGGTCAAAAAGCAACAATCTGAAGTCTGGAAGGCTAGTGGCTAAACAAGGGTAGATTACGAGACGATGTCTTGACTGTTACAACCCGATGGAATAGGCTTAACCCGTCAACCACAGTCAACCTAATAAGGACTGAATGCCTTGACAGTTATGTATCTACTCTTTTGAAATGCTGTGGATTGAAAAAACCCTGAGTAATCTGGATGAAAATTGCAGACCTGAATATATGAGCACAAGTTGGCTTATCAAAGTCTAAACTCAAACACATTGCTGAGAATCGGCCACATATATTATGCTGAAGTGCCTCGAGAACTGAGAAACTCACAAATGGAGTACAATACTCAGATGCCAACTTTATTAAAGGCAGCTAGACGTCAAACGACGAAGAGGGTATCCTATGGAAAATGGTGCTTATTAGCCTGAAGTTTCAGATTTTATCTCAAACCCATCATCAGACACTGTTGCAGGAAAGTTAAACTGAGGTACAAGGTGTGCAGTATGTATAGGGAATGATTGCCGGGCCAGCACAGGCCTGCCATAGCTGGCAGTCCTCTTGGTCTGCCGAACCGCATCAGCCACCATTTTTGGCGAGCGCTGCTGTACGCGAAGAACCTTTTGGAAGCCGTTCGATAATTTCTCGCTCCACGCGGACATGGAGTTGCCCAACAACCAGAAGTATATATCAGGTGCCAAATAATGAGTCAAAATACCCGCTTATGCAGCCAGAAAAGTCTGGAGTCGTTTACTGAATCTGCTGCAGTTGCAGACAAAGCGACTACGTCGGAGGATCTGAGATAGTATTCCGCACGCGAATGGCCGAGCACGAGATTATAGTGAGGAGGAAGGATACTAACTCTTAGGTCGTGGCTTATGCGAGGAGACCCGACCACATCTTCAAATATGATATGGCCGAAACTCTCGCCAGCGTTGCCAACTGCGTGAACCGTGAACTGCTTGGGTCATGGTTTTTATGGCCCGCAGTCGATTAATAAGCGCAAACACATCGCGGCTGCATAAACTGGGCTGTGATTTTGCCTGGGCAAAATTAGTAGCCACGTGGGGAGGATGCAAGTTACCAGCGGTCCCGGCAACAGTGAGCCTAATTGCCGAGTTATATCCACGCCAGTAGTCGACAACAGTGATGAATTCATGTCTTGTAACCCCTCGGATAGGATAGAAGAAACAAATAAGTCATTTCGAAGCCAACTAACTTGGCCAATCATTCAGAAATTTGGCTGAAGTTTGAAAGCTAAGGCTTCGAAAATGGAAATTCCACCAAACTGCTCGACATCTCAATGGCATGAAACCTTTATTCCGCTGGGTAACATACTTCATTTCAGAGAATCCTACCAGAGGTCTCACCTTCGCTTACATGGGTTTAACTCGGTTTCAACTAGTCCATTCCTGACAGATTAGGCAGGCTCTTGTCCTGACGAGGAAGATTTGGCAACCACTGCGGTTGGGAGTATGTTCCTTAGGGAGTACATTTCCATTGGTAGGCCTAATGGCTTAGAATGTTTGTCGTTTCATTCAAACTCGTATATTTTATACCAGCAGGTGTAAAAATTTCATTTTTTTATAACGTGCATGATCCAAGTTTCTGCAGTTACGGACAAAAAAGCGGTCCACTACCTTGCCCATTTTATTGATACGGTTGAAAAAATAACCATGATGTCAGCGAGTAAGAAGCTGTTTAATGAGATGCAACATTATCCACACGAAAAGGACATTCTACTGTTTAAATTCATCGACTATTAGGACGTGCAGGTGGTTTTATCCACAATTACGTATTTTTCAATTCAGCGGTCGGCTTATTACTCGTTTTTAATCATCCACGGACGGCCCCGCAGTCACTTACTAATCTGAGAGACAGTTCCCTTATTTTTGCTAGCGAAGGGCGTTTCTGACTGACAATAGGAGTGCAAGGATCTGCATCCGACTGTTACCGGAAAAATGAATATGAACGAAATCAACTATGTCACGGTACCCACTATTGAAAAAGACAAAAAGTTTAAGATAACAGCCACTGTCACAAACTCGTTCTCGGCCAATTTATTATTAGGCACCTGGAGCAAACCTCGCCTTTTTATTCCTTGGAGAAGGAAAACGTGACAAGCTAGTTTGAAGTTGTATACCTGTGGCAGTTAAATTTATCAAGAGGGTCGCATGAGACAACGACTGTCTGGAGATGCTCGTCGGTATAATTAGCGCTCCATGCCGCCTTGTGCAACTTGTCGTTAGTCATCACGATTTGATAAGCTTGCAGTGGCCAAGGGAAAAAAAGACATGACATTTATCCGAGGTTACCTTAAAGCCAGGAAATAGGCCTACCCTGCAGCAACATCTGCCCAATCAAATGGGCAGAAAGGCATGAAGTACAACATTTCTGATTAGATATAGGATGTATTATAAGGGGGTAAGCAAATATACTCATGTGGCTGCCAAGCTGTGAGAGACAATGACTTGTCTATACCTCTCGCTCACTAATCTCTTACATGCAAAGTTTTAAATAGCAATTTCATTTTAGCAAAGTCCGAAGCTCAACATACGCAGTTCACACGCACATGTTAATGAAGTTTTTACAACCCTCACTATGGCTCCACGCTCGTGTTTTTTCTTTCCACTTGTGCCCATGATTCTCACTCGACAAAACCATAAACATGGTTTAGTTTGTACTTCAAATGCAATTTTTCGTTAGGCGCATTAGCAACCATGTCTCCTATTTAAATTTGCTTAGCGTCATTGACAAAGTATTGTACTTTTTTCGCGTCCTTTTGCTATCAGCTCCGTACAAACTGAAATGAAATCTTGGACAATGCGGTTATTAACAATCTCTCTCTTTCAAAGTTATTAAGTCTGTCCAACGTGTGATTTCGAAATGTTATCTTCTGAGGATGATAACCTTTACTTCAGGCCAAATAAATTCCTTCTTCTTCAAACGCCTCATTTATGAGATGTCATATATGTAAAAGGTTAACCCAATGGGAAAACAATTGGGAAGAGCAGTTTTATTGGGATTTGAAGGGATGTAAAGCATGACACACGCTCGCCTTCTGCTGTGAGAGTAACAGATGGTCACCCGGTGATAATAGATGACAGCAGTAAACTAGCGTCTCAATGTTAATGTTCTCTAATACCGATGATTACTGACTCTGCATGAACACTTGAAAAAAGCCCATACTCAGAGAGTTGGAAATCTTAGTTGAGGCTCAGCACGAAAACCTGTCAAATATACTTGGAGACATCTAAATGGTATCGATTAAGAAAACTGGCCTGTCCGTGTAGTTGCGCACACATTCGGAAATACTGTCCACACCGAAACTAAATATCTTCAAATAAAATGTTCAGAAATTGATGCGAACTGATTATACCACGATAAAATCTACCAGGTTCCTACTTAACGGGTCTGTCACGATTAACTTGGGAAAGAAGAGAAAACATACTTCGGGGAGCTGCTTAAGTGCGTGAGACATATATCGTTTCGGGAGTGAAGGTGCCGTTTCAGATCCCAGAAATGAAATGCTGACCCTCTGTTCAAGTATCAAAACCGTCATTTATAATATACTGGTACTTCAAACGTGCACAACAGTAGTAAATCTTCAGAACTAAAAGTAACAAAAGCTAGCACCAGCTATAGGACACGGTCAAAAAAATCAAAAAGCAGCCAAATAATCTAAAGGTGTAAGCGCAGGGATCCATATGTCTGTTTTCAACCCTCAGTTATTGAGGATATTTTTACTTTTTTTTCTATAAAGCTCTGATATAGTAGGTGGTGCTGTTACGTTCAAATATTGCTAATAACAGGCATTTAAATTTAGTAAAGATTATGCATACCATAAGAGTACTCTTGTCTAAAAATTACATTTTCTCTGCTTCTTGGACCGTATTGCATTTGTATTTTATAAATTGGCAGGTGAAGGATTGACAACCTGGTCAATAGGCTAGTATCATTCAATATGTTTGATAACGAGCGGTAGCTTATTGAGTATTTAAAGTTATTTATATATTAATTGTTCAAAACTTTAAAAAGGAAATTGTTCTATTAGGCCAAAATTTTGTGAAAGGGAAGATTTCTTCATGCGTTTTTGAGAAAAATTGCGTTTTATTCTTGAGCACACGTTATTTATGCGTATTACTAGACAGACTTGTGACCGTATATAGTTCACAAAATTAAGAAAGGTACACGTGCAAGTTATCATATCCTTGATATTATTTATTTTGCAAAGCAGAAACTGCAGAGTTCTAATAGCTAAGAAAGCCATATAATTGTTTTTTTTCATTCTGTAGAAAACTGGTTGCTGTTTAGTTAGTACACAGATAAAGAAGATGTTCACTGTTTACACACTTAGAGCTTATTTACGATTTTCAATATTTCGTTCTTGATTATATTTGCTTTGTTAAGGAGCATCAACATTGCGAAGTATACATGTAAGTCAAAAAAGATTGTATAGAACCTCAACATGAAAAATTAAAACGGGCATTAAGCAATATTTTCAAATGTTTAACATATGAGTACTAGCAAAATTGGGAGCAACACAATAGACGAATATAGTAAAAACGTTCTCTTAACTTGTGCTTACATTTTTAGCATATCTGACGTTATTTTATTTAAATGATTCTGCTTATGATGACGTTGAAGTGCATTTAGTTGGGTTATTTAAATCAGCTGTCTTTTCGCTGAAAACTGATCAAATATCTGTATTTTGCAATTGCCTCAATCAAACTGACTGGGCACCATAAGCCAAAAAAATACAATGCAAAACGTTCAAAACATGCATATAAACAAATAAATATGCAATGTTTATCTTCCCGATTTTGAAAAAGAGTTTGATTAACCAAAATATAAATTTAAATAACACGAAGGATATATTTAAATTACCAAAGATACCATAATACTCCATACTGATTATTATGAATTTCATGATATTAAAACGTCAATGGCAGTATTTTGGTGAATTAGGTGGATTATCCAATTTAATGAATAAATCTTTGCAGTCCAACAGTTTAAACAGTTTAAACTGAGAAAACACACGTCAAGTGGAAACTTAAAATTTCAAATTCAAGAGGACTTTATTAGTCTTTCGGGATATGAACTATTAGGATAAGCTGTAAACGCAGACTTGGCATACAGCTATTCGTATTTTCAAAAGACAGGTTTCTAATACTTCTGTCAGCTCTTTCCAAGAGATAATAACAAGCAACTTAATATATTTATTAACATGCATTTATATTTTCTGCGTAGAGAGAAGAAAAATGCAATTTCAAATTTTTCAAGGTCAAGAGGAAGCGAACGCAGCGACTATCGACCGGATAAATTAAATCTTTGTACGCCTTTATGCTAAACATTAAGCCAACGATAGAACCTGGTGTCTGGCATTGTTAAAAATAAACTGTTTCGTGTACAACTTTAATGTGTCTGAAGACGAACTGGTGCACCAGAATCTAAAATTTTCAGAATAAATTTATTTTGTTCCCAATGAAGACGAACTTTTTTAAATTTAATTCTGTGGGATTATGATGGCCGCTTGATTTTGTTGGTGGAGTTTTAAATAATCACCGAAGTCCATATTGCAGAAATCGCGAAATGGTTTAGATTCATAACTTAGTTGTAATCAGTGTTTGAAATAAATGAGATTTTATCATGAGAATTCGAGTGAATAATTTAAATAAGACCACTGCTACCTACGTTACATAAAAGCATCCTAAAGGTTTCTGGTCAGTGCAAACTCTTTCATTTGCTTATAACTTGCTGCTATGATACGCATCACGTCGTGAAAACTGCAAACACCTGTAATAAATGCGCAGTTAATGAACAACAGGTTAAAGTACACAAGTCTTGCATGTCAATGGAAATGCACGCAAACTTAAAATAGGAATTCACCGTTCCTCCATCAAGCAACTAATCGAACACTTAAAGCAAATAATGGACCTTGCCATCTGAACAGAAAAAGTTCTCAGGAGTAAATGACTTGAGGGGTCCGACGAAACCATTCTTCCAACCAGAACATCATTTCTGGTTTAAGTCATTAGAATTGATTAGGACTTTGTATAAAGACTTTCCTTCATCACCAAGAACGTAAATTTGATGTATACAGTATAGAGTATGGTCTAAATTGAGTGCAGGATTGTATGAGGATTATAGGACATCTTCCTAACATCATAGAGACATTTGGGATTTCTCTTAGACATTTTGTATATCGCATGTAATGTGGAAACCCTGAATGCAACTATAAGGGCAGGCAACATTCAAACTTATTCAGAACTGGATAAGGATTTTAAAAACCGAAATACAGCCTATCATATTGCAGAGACTTTGAATAAGACTAAATATGATACACAATATGCACCGAAAAATTTTTTAGTGAAGGTTTTCTATATTTTGATGATTAAAGGCATATCAAATAAAGGGTAAAAAATTAAGACTGATTTTGAAGTCATTTTTCACAAAGAGTATTGTTCGCAGCCAGCCTAAAGAAAAAACACTGCGAAATCCGGTATCTTTACGTTTCTGAAATATACTGGGATTATGCAACACTATAAGTAATATATTTAATGTTTATGAACACTATTTTGCCAACAGGCTTCCTTGACTTTTTAAACATAAACAACCACATCTCATAATGAACAGTAACGGCAGAGAAAGCGTTTGGCCTTTAGCGTATTTGCCAAGACAGACAAATTTAGGTTAGTTTTTAGGGATCTTTATATCCAATCTGTTTCTTCATAGATTTAAAGCAAGGCGGTATTCCTTGCAATTATTTGTTTTATATTGACAAAACGTAAGAGTTTGTACATTTCCTTTCTCCTCATTAAGGAAAATTTGCTTGGTTAACTACTTATTGTCTGTAATACTTAAAAACAAGTTTGGAAATTTATCCTTTCTGAAACGAGGACGCGCATTCTATTAAACACTTAAAGTAACCTGTAATATCCATTAAGTCGGTGTCCCTTAATTGTTGTCTTGATAACATGATACTTCCAACATGTCTTAAGGGACAGCCATGACAAGGCGTGGCTCATTGGTTGGATAGTTACTGGAAGAACTGAAATATTTGTTGTGGCCGTCTGCATCCATGCTTCTGGAATACCAATGGAAGGCTGAAGGTCTGTCCTCAGTGACTGCGGACGTATGCCTGTTTCCATTTTCGATAACATGTCAATTTTTAGTCGCTCGTAGTTAAACTACTGATAGTTCCTTGTGGGTCGTTCAAAAGTGCTGGTCATTTACCGATTATATTCTTATTTCCAAACATGTTTCTTAACCTGCCCCTGTCCAGTAGACTATTGAGATATCTAGACAGTGTGACGATGAAAAACTCCCATGTTAACTTGTCTGCAAACCTAGTCGACTTTAAGAAACATTTAAATATGGGATAATGCGCCCTGACTTTTGTAAAACAGTAAGCGCTGGAATAAAAGCTGTAAACGTCTTTTGACTGGTTATCCAACTATCTCCTGAGCAAACTTTTAAGATCATGTCTTGAGGGACAGCCGGTGCATGCTGTTGATCATTAGACGGAGAGTTACTGGAAGAATTGAAATATTTGTTGTGGCCGTCTGCAGCCCTGCTTCAAGAATAGTAACGAAAGGCTCAAGGTCTGTCCTGAGTGACTTTGGACGTATGCCTGTTGAGCTTCCGCTATGGCTTTTTGCGTATTTCTATTTTGGCCCGGTTACCACGGGACTGGCGAGGCAAGCAGTATTTAAACCCGGATGACGAAAGTTCCGTGTGCTCCTTTAAGACTGCCTTGCAAGCCTTCGCAAATACCTTCAGAGGATTGACCAAGACAAGGCCATGTCCCGTGAGGTAATGAGCAAAAACGGTACAAAACTGCTTAAGCAAAGATTTACTGAAGGTGACATGCAACGAAGCACTGGAAAACAATTTCCGCAAACTATTTAATCAAATGTCACCCAAAAACGATATATTGGTTCGCACGTTATCGGAAAAGGAGCTGACGAAGGAGTAAGTACATGTTTTTCGGCATGAATCCCGTTTCAATGTAGCTGATGCCTAACCTGCTAATGTGTTCGCGGTAGTGGAATTGGTCATCAATCAGACGGGCGCAACGGAGTAGACAAAGAACCTTATCAGCTACAAAGGTTTCATCGACGTTATACTCCCTTAGTTCTAACGTGATGCATAAAGAGAACTCAAGGCTATTAGAGATATCGAAATCGTGCACGCGGACAAGGGGCGTTCCACCGTAGTATTGGACAGAAAAGGCTGCCTTCAGAAAGCCAAAATTTTACTGGAGGATTACCAGTTTAGGTCCCACGCAAAACAAACTCCTAAAAAACGGACACGCGAAATTAAGGTGATGCTGTTGACATTGGAGTACTTGAATGCAAGAACACTGACCGACCGACGAATGGCAAAAGTCCAAGTCACGGATTTGGCCCTGTTCTGTGGCCTTCCTTCGGTACACATGAGTGGCCAAGATTGGCTTTATAATGCCGAGGTTCTTTGTGAAAAAAAATCATCAAGCACACTATTTCATGCCCATACCTGGCATGAATCCACATACGTTTACCTTCGTTGAAAGATAAATTCAATTTTCTTTTCAATTTAAAATTGGTTGATTAATAAAATATTAGATACAGATACTCCTACACGTTTCGGGAATTCGCTTTTATAAAATAATTGTGCCTTCTAGACTGCACCTGATGGAGCTCCATGTCTAGCCTCTGATTTTGGCCTTAGTGCGACTGAGTATTTGACGATTTTTACATCAGTCCTGATGTGTTCCACTCTGTATCTAATACCTATCCTGACAGATTATATCATATGTCCTCGTAAGTCAGTCGTTTGCTGTCTGCACGCACTGCTACTTTTTCGGATTCCTATTAGGGACTGATGCACTTAATTCTTGGAGAGAGTAACGAACATTATTTCCATTCAACTCTTGTCTAATCTATGCAATAGTCTGCCATATCCACGGGAGCTCATCATAGTAATTGCAAAATGTCGTATTTAAGACGAAGGCAGTGCAATTTGGAGACACAATCGTAATTAAGTGTCCATCTGCCTCCATTGCGAACAGTCCAGTGATCCAAATCTTATGACTGATTGATTAAACGGATGTCCAGGACAAACAGACCTTGACGCCAGCTAAACTTTGGCGTTAGTCAGAAGAATGAAGGCCAATGCCGAGATTTTCACAGCAATTGAACTTTCCTAGTTTTTATTTCATCATCGTTATTATGTCTGCAGCCAGCCACAAGTAAATCCTCTACTCGGTAGATGTTTTTGATATAGAGACTGGGAATATTTCACGGGAATTCCGGAAATTCTAGTGGGATTCGGCCAAAACATTTACATAAAATTTGGGACAGTGCCCTCAGATTTTGAATCAACTGAGGTACTAAAAAAATTGAAAACACAGAGAATCGTCAATTATTTACCATAATTTCAAGATTGATCTGGATCTCATCGTAATCAAACACCCGAAATACTAGTGAAGATATTAAACAAAATAAAAGCCCTCTAAATATGCGTAAAACGCTACGTTTGTGATTTCAACTGACAATTCGATTTAAATATATTAATCACTGATCGGCCTGTCCACAGGCATTGCTAAAGGTAAACTGTTTCGTGTACAACTTTAAATGTGTCTGAAGACGAACTGGTTCACCAGAATCTTGATTTTGTTAGTGGAGTTTTGAATAATCACCGAAGTCCATATTGCAGAAATCGCGAAATGGTTTAGATTCATAACTTATTTGTTATCAGTGTTTGAAATAAGTGAGATTTTATCTTAAGAATTCGAGTGAATAATTTAAATAAGACCACTACTACCTACGTTACAAAAAAGCATTCTGGAGGTTTCTGGTCACTGCAAACTCATTCATTTGCTTTTAACTTGGTGCTGTGATATGCACCACGTCGTGAAAACTTCAAAAAACTGTAATAAATGCGCAGTTAATGGACAACAGGTTAAAGTACACAAGTCTTGCATGTCTATGGAAATACACGCAAACTTAAAATAGGAATTGACCGTTCCTCCATCAAGCAGCTAATCGAACACTTAAGGGCAAATAATGGACCTTGTCATCTGAACATAAATAGTTCTCAGGAGTTAATGACTTGAGGGGTCCGACGAAACCATTCTTCCAACCAGAACATCATTTCTGGTTTAAGTCATCAGAATTGATTAGGACTTTGTATAAAGGTTTTCCTTCATCACCAAGAACGTATATTTAATGTATACAGTATAAAGTATGGTCTAAATTGAGTGCAGGATTGTATGAGGATTAAAAGACATCTTCCTAACATCATAGAGACATTTGGGATTTCTCTTAGACATTAAGTATATCGCATGTAATTTTGAAACACTGAATGCAACTATAAGGGCAGGCAACATTCAAACTTATTCAGAACTGGATAAGGATTTTAAAAACCGAAATACAGCCTATCATATTGCAGAGACTTTGAAACCTCCACTGCATATCTTTTTGTTGAATGAAGACTGTTTGACGTGCATAACACATATTGACAGAATCGCACAAAACAGCCTGCTTTGGACGGTACACCATACTGGCCACACAGACAATGATTGTATGTTGGCAGCCTGTAAATATTTCATCGGAATTCCGCAAATGCTAATGGAATTCGGCCCAAATATTGAAATTAAATTTGGGAACGGGCCCTCAAACCTCGAAGTAAATATAATACTCTGTTTCAATTTAATTTCGAGCGAAATTATAAAGCGAAATTTTCCCTAATTATCTTACCAGACGCTAGCAAGTGGTCGTTCTTTACAGGATTTTAAATTCAAATGGCATGTTTCATGTCGCGATAGTGACGTTTTTTGAAGATAAGGAAATGGATATAAGAATGGCATACATCAAATACAAATGAGTTAACTGACATTTTGATGCATTGCATACTATTACCATTATCGCTGTCCACAATTTAAAATGCAGAAAACAAATTAAATTAATTCAAATTCTGTCACTTTTTTGAGCTCATTAAACACCAGCTGTAAATCAAGAAATTTTTATTTAATTCGATTAAATTACTGAAATTAATGTACATATATGTATTTTCATGCAGCCAAATTTCAAGGTATTTTGGTCAGATCAGAATGCTAGATGTTTCGTCAAAACTGTTGATACTCTGAAAACATTGAAGTCCTTTTATAGAAAAAGTTCTTTAATGTCTTGTTTACTATGTTTATTTTTTTGAGAAAACTACGCCTTTGTTAACTGAATAATTGAAAAAGAGTTTCATTCGTTTTTTTAAAGCTTTTATTTCTGAGCATATTATGATCTTTTAATGCATATTAATAATAAATCAGATCCGTTAATTTATTAATGTTTCCTTTAAATTTTGCAATTCATTGCAAACATTTTTCGAATTTTATGAAGTACTCATTTAATAGAGAAAATCTTGATATTTAAACGCATAATCTACTTGGCCATTCACTGTGGAAACTTTGGAGGCATGCATAAAAACCGCTAGAACCCAACGTTTTTTGGCAATTTAGGAATTTTGTAATTGAAATGCATACCGTTTTCAGTTATAAGATTTGTGAAGATATAACGTTCTTTTAAATTATTGAAAGAAACAATATTTATGCATTTTTCACATAAAGACAATATAAATCAATGAGAAAATTGAGACTATTTTAACAAGGTATGATATCTACTGAGGGTTGAAAAGATGCTCATTAAAAAGCTGGCATCGTGATCTGACAAAAACATTTTGAGAATCGATTGCAGGCATTTTTGATACACTACGTAAGCATGGGTTGTGCTTGCCAAGGATCTGGGCCATCCGGTTTGCAAATGAAATTACATTCAAAACTCGTTGACTGTCAACGCTATTTAGGTAAAGTTTCTGAATTGGTTGAAAAACGTTCACCGAAAGCTGGCTGCACAATAAAATGCCCACAAATTGGACTAGTAAGCATTTTAGGAGCATACATTGTTACATCCTGAAAAGGTCAATGAATGCCAAGTTGAAAAATTGGCAAAATAGAAATATGTCAAAAGCCATAGGGGAGTTTCAACAGGCATACATCCGCAGTCACTAAGGACAGACATCGAGCTTTTCATCAGTATTCTAGAAGCATGGATGGAGACGGATACAACAAATATTTCAGTTCTTCCAGTTTTCCTCCAGTCAATGAGCCACGCCCCGTTATGTCTCAAGACATGTTCTTAGAGGTTTGCTCAGGAGATAGTGGGATAACCAGTCAAAATCCCTATACAGATTTGATTCCAGTGCATACTGTTTCGCGAAGGTTTTATTGGTTTCCTTTAAATCCCAAACCTGCATCTGTCCAAATTTAGACCTCATAATCCCACATTTAAATGTTACTTATATTCGACTGGTTGACAGGGCAGTTTTAATGTTTGACACCGTCTAGATTTCTCGCTAGTATACTGGGCAGGCGCAGGTTAAGACACATTTTTTGGAATCAGTAGAAAATCAGTAAATAACCTTAAAATGATATTTAAATAATCACCAGCACTATTGTACGAGCCACAAAGATCTACCAATAGTTTATCCATGTGTGACTTATCATTGACAAGTCGTCGAAACGGGAAAGGCTCTTTTTCTTAATCGCATAAGTAGCTGCCCAAAGTATGCTTTCTCGTCTTTTCCAAATTAATAGTTATAGACCCGTTAAATAGGAACCTGATAGATTTTATCGTGGTTTACTCAGTTCGCATCAATTTTTTCAAATTTTATTTGGAGATATTTAGTTGCGTTGTGGACAGGATGCTCGGCTGAGTGTGCAAGTACGTTGACATGCCAGTTTTCTAAATGCACACCTTCATTATGACGTCAAGTATATTCAAAATGTGCATGTTAGTGCACATTGCGTGGAATAAGTAAAAGACTGGCAAGTGATGCTGAAATGATGTATGAATTTTTGCTTGGGCTAGCAAATGATCCAGAAGGAATTATCAGTATCTTACCCATGAAAGTCTTAACATTTAAAGATTGTCGAAAAGGAGCAGATACTATTATCCTGCACCTTGGCAGCCGAATGAGTGAGTGTGAATTTTAACACTTTATTTTTTCTGCTGACTCGATTGGACAGATTTAGCTGCAGAGTTGATCTATTGTCTGGCTTTTAGGTCACTTATGATAAATGGCGTGTCTATTTTTTTTTGGCCAATGCACGCTCATAGCATTGTGATGACTGACGACAAGTTGCACAATGTAGCACGGTGCGCTTATTATACTGACGAGCATCTCCAGACAGTTGTTTTCTAATGTCGCACTTTTGAAAGCATACAATTAAATGATACGAGTATAAACATTCGACGGAATAAGTCTTTTTTCTTTTTTAAGGAATTAAAAGACGATGGTAGCTCAATGTGCGCAATGTATAAATGGCTGCGGATTCTAAGAGTTTGTGACAGTGGCTGTTGTCTTAATCTATGTGTCTCTTACAGTTAAGTTAAACTTGACAAAGATGATCCCAAAAAATTATACCTCTTTTTCCCACTACAGTCATCTTCAGCTGCTCGCATTGCAATTGCCCTTCAAGACGGAATAACTGAGTACATCAGGCTGCGCCAGTTTAACAAAATAGATCAGTTATAAGCAGAGATAATGGAGCGGTTTGACAGGTGGCCGTGCTATCCCCTGATAATGACTTTCAACTATCTGCGTATGGGGTTTTTTTCTAGTGTCCAAGCAGAGTCAGTAATCATTGGTATTAGAATACACCAACATAGAGATCCTATTTTACTGCTGTCATCTATTATCACTGTGTGACCATTTGTTTCTCTTACAGCAGTAGGCGAGCGTGTATCATGTCTTTACGCCCCCCTCTTGAACCTTGGTTTCCTATTTTGTTTACCACTTCATACATTGTATCGCATAAATGTGGCGTTTGAAGGAAGATGGAATTGATTTGGCCTTCATTGAAGGTTCTCATCCTCAGAAAATAACATTTTGAAATCAGACGTTTAACAGTAATTTACACTTTGAAAGAGAGAGATTGTAAATGAGCGTATTGTTGAAGATCTGCATTTCTGTATGCACAAAGCTGAGAGCAAATGGATGCTAAAAAAGTACCATACCTTTGTCAATTACGCAGCGCAGACGAACGCGATTAAAATACTGAATAAACGTTGCTTCTTAAGGTGTGAGATGATAAAAAGTCATTAAAACCTTGATCATATTTTGCCAGCGTCTTGATTTCAAAAATCAAAATTTTGGACTTTGTGAAATATCATAAAATTTGCTTTCTGAATTGACTCTTATTAAAAGGCATATTTTCAAGATTAAGGAAATACTATTTCCCAAAAATGGGACTTTAGATATTTGCTGTAGGCAGTTTGACTTTGGAAGAGGCACATCTCTTTCTGCCATTTTTAGAAGCCTTTACTGCAACCCTAAATCAGCCAGCCGTAAGCCTACTAAGAGAATGCGTGATTAGCCTAGAAACGTTTCGTGAATAATTTATCGAAATAAAAGCCAAGCAAACTGTTTTTCCTTTGCTCCGAGCTGCCCAAAGACTAGTTCTCCATCCACTTGTAACAAACTGTAATTATCCTGTTATCAAGACAAAAATTTTAAGACACCGTCCTATTGGATATAACATGTGACTTTAAGCGTTTAACAGAATGCGCGTACACGTATCACCACAGATAGAAAATGTTCACTCAAATATTTTTCGGTGCTTATTTCGTAGCAAACATAATATTTTGATAAGCTTGCATTGGGCAAGGAAAAATAGACACACCATTTATCAGAATAGACATAAAAAGCCAGACAATAGATCCACTCTGCAGCTAAATCTGCTCAATCGAGTCAGCAGAAAAAATTAAGTGTTAAAATTCTCATTAGATATAAAATGCATTATAAGGGGTAAGCAAA
Source organism: Schistocephalus solidus (assembly GCA_017591395.1). Classification (NCBI taxonomy): domain Eukaryota; kingdom Metazoa; phylum Platyhelminthes; class Cestoda; order Diphyllobothriidea; family Diphyllobothriidae; genus Schistocephalus; species Schistocephalus solidus. The sequence goes on from WEDG01001587.1 coordinate 82,454, forward strand.
TATAATTACCCGGCTGCCAAGCTGCGGGAGAAAAATATATGGTAATTTTTAACAACCGTTAAATGTTAAGCCACTCATGGTTTAGCTACTGGTAATTGCTTCTGGGTCGTTTGCTAGCCCTTAAAAAAATTCATACATCATTTCAGCATCACTTGACGGTGTTTTACCTATTCCACGCAATGTGCACTAACATGCACATTTTCAATATACTTGAAGTCATAATGATGGTGTGCATTTAGCAAACTGGCATGTCAACGTACTTGCACACTCAGCCAGGCATACTGTCCACAACGCAACTAAATATCTCCGAAGGAAATGTGCAGAAATTGATGCTAACTGATTATACCACGATAAAATCTAGCAGGTTCCTACTAAATGGTTCTATAACGATTAACTTGGAAAAACGAGAAAGCATACTTCGGGCAGCTACTTTTGAGATTAAGAAAAAGAGCCTTTCCCTTTTCGACGACTTGTCAATGATAAGTCACACATGGATAAACTATTGATAGTTCATTGTGGTTCTTGCAATAGTGCTGGTGATTATTTAAATATCATTTTAAGGTTATTTACTGATTTTCTACTGATTCCAAAAACATGTGTCCTAACCTGCGCCTGTCCAGTATACTAGCGAGAAATCTAGACGGTGTCGAAGATGAAAACTGCCCTCTCAACCAGTGGAATTTAAGTTACATTTGAATGTGGGATTATGAGGTCTAACTTTGGACAGATACAGGTTGGGGACTCAAAGGAAACCAATAAAACCTTCGCGAAACGGTATGCACTGGAATCGAATCTGTATAGGGGTTTTGACTGGTTATCCCACTATCTCCTGAGCAAACCTCTAAGAACATGTCTTGAGACATAACGGGGCGTGGCTCATTGACTGGAGAAAAACTGGAAGAACTGAAATATTTGTTGTGTCCATCTCCATCCATGCTTCTAGAATACTGATGAAAGGCTCGATGTCTGTCCTGAGTGACTGCGGATGTATGCCTGTTGAAACTCCCCTATGGCTTTTGGCATATTTCTATTTTGCATATTTTTCAACTTGGCATTCATTGACCTTTTCAGGATGTAACAATGTATGCTCCTAAAATGCTTACTAGTCCAATTTGTGGGCATTTTATTGTGCAGCCAGCTTTCAGTGAACGTTTTTCAAAAAAATCAGAAACTTTACCTAAATAGCGGTGACAGTCAACGAGTTTTGAATGTAATTTCATTTGCGAACCGGATGGCCCAGATCCTTGGCAAGCACAACCCATGCTTACGTAGTGTATCAAAAATGCCTGCAATCGATTCTCAAAATGTTTTTGTCAGATCACGATGCCAGCTTTTTAATGAGCATCTTTTCAACCTCAGTAAATATCATACCTTGTTAAAATAGTCTCAATTTTCTCATTGATTTTTATTGTCTTTATGTGAAAAATGCATAAATATTGTTTCTTTCAATAATTTAAAAGAATGTTATATCTTTACAAATCTTATAACTGAAAACGGTATGCATTTCAATTACTAAATTCCTAAATTGCCAAAAAACGTTGGGTTCTAGCGGTTTTTATGCATGCCTCCAATGTTTCCACAGTGAATGGCCAAGTAGATTATGCATTTAAATATCAAGATTTTCTCTATTAAATGAGTACTTCATAAAATTTGAAAAAGGTTTGCAATGAATTGCAAAATTTAAAGGAAACATTGATAAATTAACGGATGTGATTTATTATTAATATGCATTAAAAGATCATAATATGCTCAGAAATAAAAGCTTTAAAAAAACGAATGAAACATTTTTTCAATTATTCATTTAAAAAAGGCGTAGTTTTCTCAAAAAAATGAACAAAGTAAACAAGACATTAAAGAACTTTTTCTATAAAAGGAATTCAATGTTTTCCGAGTATCAACAGTTTTGACGAAACATCTAGCATTCTGATCTGACCAAAATACCTTGAAATTTAGCTGCATGAAAATACATATATGTACATTAATTTCAGTAATTTAATCGAATTAATTAAAAATTTCTTGATTTACAGCTGGTGTTTAATGAGCTCAAAAAGTTGACAAAATTTGAATTAATTTAATTTGTTTTCTGCATTTTAAATTGTGGACAGCGATAATGGTAATAGTATGCAATGCATCAAAATGTCAGTTAACTCATTCGTATTTGATGTATGCCATTCTTATATTCATTTCCTTACCTTCAAAAAACGTCTCTATCGTGACATTAAACCTGCCATTTGAATTTAAAATCCTGTTAAGAACGACCACATGCCAGCGTCTGTTGTGATAACTAGTGAAAATTTCGCTTTATAATTTCGCTCGAAATTAAATTGAAACAGAGTATTATATTTACTTCGAGGTTTGAGGGCACTGTCCCAAATTTGATTTTAACAATTGGGCCGAATTCCATTAGCATTTGCGGAATTCCGATGAAATATTTACAGGCTGCCAACAAAAAATCATTGTCTGTGTGGCCAGTAGGGTGTACCGTCCAAAGCAGGCTGTTTTGTGCGATTCTGTCAATATGTGTTATGCACGTCAAACAGTCTTCATTCAACAAAAAAGAGATATGCAGTGGACGTTTCACTTGCGGCTGGCTGCAGATATAATAACGGTGATGAAAAAAAACTTATTAAACTTCAGTTGCTGTAAAAATCTCTGCATTGACCTTCAATCTTCTAACTTACGCCAAAGCCTAGCTGGAATCACGGTCTTTTTGACCTGGAATTCCGTTTTATCAATCAGTCATATGATTTTGCTCAATGGACTGTTCACAATGGAAGCAGATGTACACTTAATTACGATAATGTCTCCGAAGTGTACTGCTTTAGTCTGAAATATGACAGTTTGAAATTACTACGACGATATACCTTGGATAGGCAGGCTATCGAATAGAGTAAAAAACGGTTGAATGGAAATACTATTCGTTACCCTCTCATGAATGTAGCAAATCCATCCGAAAAAGGACGTCGAAAGGGTGACAGTGCGTACAGGCAGTAAAGGACGGACTTACGAGGACATATCTTATAATTTGTCAGGATGGGCATTGAATACAGGGTTGAACACATTCGGACTGATGTTAAAATCGTCAAATGCTCAGTCGCACTAAGGTCAAAATCAGAGGCTAGACATGGAGCTCCATCAGGTGCAGTCTAGAAGACGCAAGTATTTCATAAAGGCAAATTCCCGAAACGTGTAGGAGTATCTGTATATAATATTTTATTAATCAACTAATTTTAAATTGAAAGAACAATTGAATAAATCTTTCAGCGAATGTTCATGTATGTAATTTCATGCCAGACATGGGCAAAAAATGGTGTGCTTGTTGGATTTCTTTCTTAAAGAACGTCCGCATAAGAATGCCAATCTGGGTCACCCATGTGTACCTTGGGAAGACCATAGAACAGGGCCAAGTCCGTGAATTGGGCTCACGCCATTCGTAGGTCGGTCAGTGTTCTTGCATTTAAGTTATCCAATGCGGACAGCATCAAATTAATATCGCTTCTCTTTTTTTAGGGGTTTGCTTTGCGTGGGACCTTTACTGGTGATCCTTTAGTATGTTTTTGGCTTTCTGAAGGTGGTATTTTCTGTCCAATACTATGGTGGAGCGCCCCTTGTCCACGTTTGTGAGGTCAATGTCTCTGCTAGCCTAGAGTTCCCTTTATGCGTCACGTTAGACATTAAGGAGTATATCACGCGGGTTATTAGCCATTAGGAAGGATGACACCTGGTGGTGGATAAGGTATTTGTCTCCTCCGTCGCGTCCATCTGATTGATAACCTATTCACCTACCGCAATCACGTGAACAGGTTTGGCATCAGCTGTGTTGAAAGAGGATTCGTCCCGTAAAACCTGTACTGGCTCCTTCGTCAGAACCTTTAACGACAGGTTGTGTAAATGTATGTCGGTTTTGGATGAAATTGGATTTGGTAGTGTGTGGAAATGGTTCTCCTGTGCTTCGTCACATGTCACCTACTGTCACCCTCTGCTGAAGCAGTTTCGTTCCGTTCTTGCCCATTACCTCAAAAGATCTGGCCTTGTCTTGGTTAATCCTCTTATGGTATTTGCTCAGCCTTGCAAGGCAGTTTTGAAGGACCACACGGAGTTTTCGTCATCCGTGTTTAAACACTGCTTGCCTCCCCAGCACCGTGTTAACCGGGGTTTTGGCAATACGTAATTGTCGGGATACCTGTGCGGAAATTGAAACCGCGCATAAGTAGAGGTCTGTGGAAGGGCAAATGTTTCCCATCTCCTGGTCGATCGTAGCGGGTCACGCCCAAGTAATTTGCCGAGACAAGCGAAAATGCGAGTCTCAGGAAGTATTTGCAAAGAAGCAGTTGCGATCGCTGGGACATGAGCTTTTTTCACCTGAGGTTTCGGATTCCAACACGAACCTTGTCTTCGGCCGGCGTCCAGACCTAGCATAAACATTTTGAAAATTGGCTGCAGGCTACATTGATACATAAGTTAAGCATGGGTTGAGCCTGCCAAGGATCTGGGCAGTCTAGGAAGCAACTAAATTTATACTTAAAAACCCTACGACTGCCGTCGTTTTTTAATATAAGATTCTGAGTGGTTGAAACACTTTCACTGAAGGCTGACTGCACAATAAAAAGCCCACAAATTGGACTACTAAGCATTCACGGCGCATAGGTTGTTTTCATTTGCGAAGGTAAATGAATGTCGAATTGGAAAATCGGCAAAATAGAAATATGTCAAAAGCCATAGGGAAATTTAAACTGGCAAGTGCGCGCACTCACTAAGGAGAGAAATCGAGCCTTTCATCAGTGTTCTAGAAGCATGGATGGAGATGGACACAACAAATATTTCAGTTCTTCCAGTAATCCTTCAACCAATGAGCCACGCCCCGTCATGACTCAAGACATTTTCTTAGAAGTTTGCTCAGGAGATAGTGAGATAACCAGTCAAAAACCCCTATACAGCTTTGATTCCAAAACATACTGTTTCGCGAAAGTTTTATTGGTTTCCTTTGAGTCCCCAACCTGTATCCATCAAAGTAAGACCACCTAATCCCAGATTCAAATGTTACTTTAATTCGACTGGTTGACAGGGAAGTTTTCATCTTCGACACCGTCTAGATTTCTCGCTAGTATACTGGGCAGGCGCAGGTTAAGACACATTTTTTGGAATCAGTAGAAAATCAGTAAATAACCTTAAAATGATATTTAAATAATCACCAGCACTATTGTACGAGCCACAAAGATCTACCAATAGTTTATCCATGTGTGACTTATCATTGACAAGTCGTCGAAAAGGGAAAGGCTCTTTTTCTTAATCGCATAAGTAGCTTCCCGAAATATGATTTCTCGTCTTTTCCAAGTTTAATCGTTATAGACCCGTTAAATAGGAACCTGATAGATTTTAACGTGGTTTACTCAGTTCGCATCAATTTTTCAAATTTTATTTGGAGATATTTAGTTGCGTTTTGGACAGATGCTCGGCTGAGTGTGCAAGTACGTTGACATGCCAGTTTTCTAAATGCACACCATCATTATGACTCAAGTATATTGAAAATGTGCATGTTAGTGCACATTGCGTGGAATAAGTAAAAGACTGGCAAGTGATTCTAAAATGATGTATGAATTTTTGCTTTGGCTAGCAAACGATCCAGAAAGAATTATCAGTAGCTTACCCATGAATTTCTTAACATTTAAAGATTGTCGAAAAGGAGCAGATACTTTTCTACAGCACCTTGGCAGCCGCATGAGTATATTTTTTTACCCCCTTATAATGAATTGTATAACTAATGAGAATGTTAACACTTCAGTTTTTCTGGTGACTCAATTGGGCATATTTAGCTGCAGAGTGGATCTATTGTCTGGCTTTCAGGTCACTTATGATCAATGTCTTATTTATTTTACCTTGGCCAATGCAAGCTTATCAAATAGTGATGACTGATGACAAATTGCACAATGTAGCACGGTGCGCTAATTATACTGACGAGCATCTCCAGACCGTCGTTTTCTCATGCCGCACTCCTAAAAGCATAAATTTAATTGCCACGAGTATAAAAATTCGACGGAGTAAGTCACTGTTTCCTTTTTAAAGGAATTAAAAGGTGTTGGAAGCTTCAGGTGCACAATGAATAAGTGGCTCTTTTTCTTAATCGCATAAGTAGCTGCCCGAAGTATGCTTTCTCGTCTTTTCCAAGTTAATCGTTATAGACCCGTTAAATAGGAACCTGATAGATTTTATCGTGGTATAATCAGCTAGCATCAATTTTGCACATTTTCTTTGGAGATATTTAGTTGCGTTGTGGACAGTATGCCTGGCTGAGTGTTCAAGTACGTTAACATGCCAGTTTTCTAAATGCACACCATCATTAATACGTCAAGTATATTGAAAATGTGCATGTTAGTGCACATTGCGTGGAAAAGGTGAAACACCGTCAAGTGATGCTGAAATGATGTTTGAATTTTTTTAAGGGCTAGCAAACGATCCAGAAGGAATAACCAGTAGCTAAACCATGAGTGGCGTAACATTTAACGGTTGTTACAAATTACCATATTTTTTCTCCCGCAGCTTGGCAGCTGAGTAATTATATTTGCTTACCCCCTTATAATGCATTTTATATCTAATGATAATGTTAACACTTCATTTTTTCTGCTGACTCGATTGGGCAGATTTAGCTGCATAGTGGATCTTTTGTCTGGCTTTCATGTCAATTCTGATAAATGGCGTGTCTATTTTCCCTTGGCCAATGCAAGGTCATAAAATTGTGATGACTGACGACAAGTTGCACAATGTAGCACGGTGCGCTTATTATACTGACGAGCATCTCCAGACAGTCGTTTTATTCATGTCGCACTTTTGAAAGCATACAATTCAATGACACGAGTATAAACATTCGACGGTATAAGTCTTTTTTCTTTTTTTAAGGAATTAAAAGACGATGTTAGCTCAATGTGCGCAATGTATAAATGGCTGCGGATTCTAAGAGTTTGTGACAGTGGCTGTTGTCTTAATCTATGTGTCTCTTACAGTTAAGTTAAACTTGACAAAGTTGATCCCTTAACGACAGGTTGCGTACCAGTATGTCGTTTTTGGATGAAATTGTATTTAGTAGTTTGCGGAAATGGTTCTCCAGTGCTTCGTCGCACGTCACCTACAGTCACCCCCTGCTGAAACAGTTTCGTTCCGTATTTCCGGGTAAGTCGATTACAGCTACTCGTTTTCCAATTTTTCGTAAAGAACGAATGTCTGAAAACATAAGGCTGCGGCAGTAGAACAACATTCATCAGTTTTAAACAGAGATAATGGAGTGGTTTGACAGGTGGCCGTGCTTGACCTTGACTAAGACTTTCAACTATCTGAAAATTGTCTTTTTTCTTGTGTCCAAGCAAAATCAGTTATCATCAGCATAAGAAAACACTAACATTGGGACGCTAGTTTACTGCTGTCGTCCATTATCACTGTGTGACCACCTGTTACTCTCACAGCAGAAGGCGAGCGTGTATCATTTCTTTACGCACCCCAGACTCTCAACACAACTGCGCTTGGACCTTGTTTACCCATTGGGTTTACCACTGCACATATGGAATCGCATTAATGAGATGTTTGAAGTAGATGGAATTTATTTGGCCTTAATTAAAGGTGCTCATCCTCAGAAAATAGCATTTCGAAATCAGACGTTTGACAGACGTTAATACTTTGAAAGAGAGAGAGATTGTAAATGAACGCATTATTTAAGATCTGCATTCCAGTACGTACAGAGCTAAGAGCAAAATGACGCGAAACAAGCACCATCAATTTGTCAATGACGCTGAGTTAATTTAAATGAGAGACATGGTTGCTAATGCGCCTAAGGAAAATTGCATTTGTTGCCCAAACTATACCATGTTTATGAATTTTTCGTGAGAAAATCATGGACACAAGTGGAAAGAAAAAACTTGAGCGTGGATTTATAGTAAGGGTTTTTAAAATGTCATTTCCATTTGGGTGCGAACTGCTGAGTTTGAGCTTCGGATTTGCTAAAATAAAAATACTATTAAAAAGTGTTTTTGTTAGAGATGAGTGCTTAAGAACTGAAAACAAGTCCTCTTCATACGAACAAGGTCCTGCTACGAGGCCGAGCTACGAAAAGGCCAAGCGGTGCCTCGTCTTTCACAAAATGCAGGATTTTTCGATGTAATCAACATCAGTGCAGATGAACGCGATCGCAAAACTGAATAAACGTTACTTATCTGGTGTAAGCTGATAAGAAGTAATTAAAACCTTGATCAGATTTGCCAACGTCTCGATTTCAAAAGCTAAATGTTGGACATTGTGAAATACCATCAAATATGCTATCTGAATTGACTCTAATAAAAGGCATATTTTCAAGATTACAGAAATACTATTTCACAAAAAATGGGATTTAAGATATTTGTTGAAGGCGGTTTGAATTTGGAAGATGTGCATCCCTTTCTGCCATTTTTAGAAGCCTTTACTGCATCCCTTAATCAGCCAGCCGTCAGCCCTACGGAGAGCATGCGTGATAAGCCTATAAACGTGTCGTGAATAATTCATAGAGATAAAAGTCAAGTGAACTATAGCACCTTTGCTCCGAGCTGCGCAAAGACTTGTCCGCCATCCACTTGTTACAAACTGGAATTATCATGTTATCAAGACAGCAATTTAGGGACACTAACCCAATGGATATGACAGGTGACCTTAAGTGTTTAATAGAATTCGCGTACATAATTCACCAAGGATAAATTTCCAAACTTATTTTTAAGCATAACAGGCAACTATTGGTTAGCCAAGCAAAATTTAATTTATGAGGAAAAAGGAAATGAATAAACTCTTACGTTTTGTCAAAATAAAACAAATAATTGCATGGAATACTGCCCTGAATATTAAACTATGAATACACAGGTTGTAAATATAGATTCCTGATAAACAAGCTTAACTGACCTAAAGGAAAAACGCTTCCTCTGAAGTAACAGTTTATTATGAGACGTGGCTGTTTATATTTAAAAAAATAAGAAATGCTGTTGGCAAAATATTTATCTAAATCATTAAAAATATTACTTATCGTGTAGCATTATCCTAATATATTTCCTGTGGCTTTTCTTAAGGCCAGCTGTAAAAAATACACTATGTGAAAGATTACTTCAAAACCAGTCATAATTTTTTACCATTTTGTTTAATGCTTTTAATCATCAAAATATAGAACACATTCACTAAAATATTTTTCGGTGCATATTTTGTAACATATTTAGTCTATTTTAAAGTATCTGCATTATGATAGGCTGTCTTTTGGTTTTTGAAATCCTTATCCAGTTCTTAATATGTTCAAATTCTGCCTGCCCTTAAAAATTTTTCAGGGTTTCAAAATTACATGCGATATACTTAATGTCTAAGAGAAATCACAAAAGAATCTATGATGTCGGGAAGATATCCTATAATGCTCATGCAGTCCTGCACTTAATTTCAACCATACTTTTCACTATATAAGTGAAATTAAATGTAAGGTCCTAGTTACGAAAAAAAGCCTTTATACAAAGTCCTAACCAATTCTGATGACTTAAAACAGAAATTATGTTCCGGTTGGAAGAATGGTTTCGTTTGACCCTACAAATTATTAATTCCATGAAAATTTATGTTCAGATGACAAGGTACATTATTTACCCTTAAGTGCTCGATTATTTGCTAACTAACTAACTTAAATTTGTCTGTCTTGGCAAATACGCTAAAGGACAAACGTTTTCTCTGCCGTTACAGTTCATTATGAGACGTGGTTGTTTATGTTTAAAACGTCAAGGAAGCCTGTTGGCAAAATAGTGTTCATAAACATTAAATATATTACTTATTGTGTAGCATAATCCCAGTATATTTCAGAAACGTAAAGATACCGGATTTCGCAGGTATTATTCTTTGGACTGGCTGCGAACAATACACTATGTGAAAAATGACTTCAAAATCAGTCTTAATTTTTACCCTTTATTTTAAATGCCTTTAATCATCAAAATTTAGAAAACATTTACTAAAATATTTTTTGGTGCATATTGTATATCATATTTAGTCTTTTTCAAAGTCTCTGCAATATGATAGGCTGTATTTAGGTTTTTAAAATCCCTATCCATTTCTGAATAAGTTTGAATGTTGCCTGCCCTTATAGTTGCATTCAGGGTTTCAAAATTACATGCGATATACTAAATGTCTAAGAGAAATCCCAAATGTCTCTATGATGTTAGGAAGATGTCCTATAATCCTCATACAATCCTGCACTCAATTTAGACCATACTTTATACTGTATACATTAAATTTACGTTCTTGGTTATGAAGGAAAGCCTTTTACAAAGTCCTTATCAATTCTGATGACTTTAACCAGAAATGATGTTCTGGTTGGAATGGTTTTGTCGGACCCATCAAGTCATTAACTCCTGAGAACTATTTATGTTCAGATGACAAGGTCCATTATTTGCCCTTAAGTGTTCGATTAGTTGCTTGATGGAGGAAGGGTCAATTCCTATTTTAAAGTTTGCGTGTATTTCCATAGATATGCAAGACTTGTGTACTTACCTGTTGTCCATAACTGCGCATTTATTACAGGTGTTTGTAGTTTTCACGACGTGATGCGTATCACAGCAGCAAGTTATAAGAAAATGAAAGAGTTTGCACTGACCAAAAACCTTTAGGATGCTTTTTTTGTAACGTAGGTAGCAGTGGTCGTAATTCAATTATTCACTCTGGTTCTCATGATATAATCTCATTTCGTTTCAAACATTGATAAAATCTAAGTTCTTATCAAAACTATTTCGCAATTTTTGCATCAAGGACTTCGCTGGTTATTCAGAACTCCACTAAAAAAATCAAATCATATCCTAAATCAAACGGCCTTGATTATCACATGACATTTAATTAAAGTACGTTCGTCTTCCTTAGGAACAAAATAACTTTATTTTGTAAATTTTAGATTCTGGTACACCAGTTCTTCTTCCGACAAATGAGAGATGTACACAAAACAGTGACCCTTTAAACAAGGCCTAACAAAAGCTTCTATGGTTGGTTTAAGTTTAAGCATAAAAATGCCCAAAGCTTTAATTATCGGGTCAATAGTGGCTGCGTTCGCTTCCGCTTGACCTTGAGACATTTGAAATAGGCATCCAATGGATATGCCTGTTAATGCAAAATGAAAGTATCTACGTCAGTTAATTTGTCTAATCTCTTAGCAGAAAATATAAAATAACGTTGCGTATAGTTAGCTCTTCGTAAGAGTTGACAGAAGCTGCTTCATTTAATGATCATTTCAACTGCTTTAATTAGTTAGTAACCTGTCTAATGAAAATAACTTAAGTTGTTTACAAAGTCTGCAATCACAGTGTTTCACTTAAGTCAACCTCAATTTTTAATTTGAAGTTTCCAATTGACGTGTGCGTTCTCAGCTTAAACTGTTTTAGCTATTGGACTGCAATGATTTAAACCTTTAGCTGGATAATCTACCTTATTCACCAAAAAACTGCTATGCACGTTCGATATCGTGAACATCATAACAATCAGTATGGGTGATTAAGTTAATTTTGGTTAGCCAAGTTAAGCTTTCGTGCTATTTAAATTTATATTTTGTTGATCCCCCATTTAATAAAAAATTGGAAAGATAAACATTTTATATTATTATATAATGATATGCTTGTTTTGAACTGTTTGCATTGCATTTCTTTGGCTTCTCGCTCCCAGTCAATTTGATTGAGGCATGTATAAAATACAGATATTCAATCACTTTTGGTGAAAAGATGGCTGATCTAAATAACTTAATTAAATGCACCTCAACGTCATGTGAAGCAGAAGCATTTGAATAAAATAACGTTAATTATGCTATCCGTGTTAGCATAAGTTAACGGTACGTTATATCTTTATTAGTCTATTGCTTTGCTTCCAAATTTGCTAGAATTTATGTGTTCAACATTCAAAAATATTGCTAAATGCCCATTTGATTTTTTTGTGTCCATGTTCTATACAATCGATTTGAATAACATATATACTTCGCAATGTTGATGCTCATAAACAGATCGAAATACAAGGAGGAACGAAAAATGTAAAATCACGAATAAGCCGTTAATGTGCAAACAGTGATTAACTTCTCTATCTGTGAACTAACTGAGCAGCAACCAGTTTTGTACAGAATGGAGAAAATCAATTATCTACAGTTTCCTTTTTGGTTAAAAGAAATAATATCAAGCAGTTGTACGTATCTAAATTTGTGGAATAATATGTTCACAAGGCTGCGAAGTATTTTGCATACATAACGTGTGTTCAAAAATAAAACGCAACTTTTTCTCGGAAAACCATGAAGTAATCTTCAATTTCACAAATTTGACCATATATAACAATTTCATTTCTCAAGGTTTGAGAAAACTGAAACTGTTTCTAATTTAAAAACATATTTTAGTACTTGGACCAGTGTCCTGCATATTTGTTATGCGCAGTTTAACATCAGCAAGAGTGATGTTGAGGGAAACGATGGATTTGTGCATTTATAAAGGCAAATTATCAGTACCTGTGTGAGTATTCTTTGTGCGAATAAACGCTTAAATACAGGATGTTTTTCAATATTATTGTCAGAAATACCCACTATCGGCATTTGTCTTAATATTTAAACTCTTCGATCAAGCTGATTAATATTACTGACTATGCAACTACAGTACACACGAGTCTTCGATTGCAAAAAAACATAAAATGACTGACGAAAGAGTTAATTTATTTCAGGGCGCAACTCGGTATGTTCATCCTCTTAATTTTAATGATAGAGAACGTAATGGATGAAAGTGATAGCTTTCGCAAAGAACAACGTGAAGCAATAAAAAAATTATAAACCCTCAGGGAGGGATAAAACGATCCATTAGGGACTCAGTTTCTGCAGTCAGCCTTTCTACGTGAAAATGCCTTTCTTTGAACACTGCTGCATTACGCCTTATAATAAAACAGCAGAGACGATAACCTGCGGCATCGCTGTTCGTAAATATAATGAAAGTAAATGAATGTGAGGGAAAAAATGTTATTAAAAAAATACAGCTGGTCCAATATTACGTTGGCAGAAACTACGATAAGCCCTCAATCGAATTTGGATTTCAAAGGTTGGAAAGTGCCCTTTCTCAGCCTTGCAAAAGCACCTAAATTATAAGAGAAGCAACTGTGTTTTTTGTGCGACAATCATGTACTATAATTTACTAATATATTTAAACAATAAACCGATGTATATAAAACCTTTCCTTTTTTAAATTGCACATTTATTTGCAGTAACAGTAAACAGAAAGTGCAAAAGTCCTGGGTGATGCATTTTTATCACCTACCTTTTTTTTCGGAAAACGCATTTAAGGAATCGCGTAATGCACCAACAGGCGACAGTAGAGAAGGAACATAGAAACTAGTGTACCACTTATTTCAATCCTTCGTAAGTATTGAGAAACGGCCGCTGGTCTGTGTTTCATGTCATCGCAAATAGTGTGATTCATAAGCGTAATTTTTAATTTGTATCATCACCTTCTTTTGTGAGGCGATAATTTGTAGGTTCTTTGACACCTATGGGCAAATAGTTATAAGGCGAACCCTAATCGTTATAAGAAATAAAATTGAATATTTTAATGACTTTCAATTCTAGTCTTCAAAGACATTGAAGTGCTTACCTAGCACGTCTGGTGTTAAAAAAACAATGAATTACTTACATGAGGTCGTAAATATGCATAATTATTGACTATTATTTCCAAAGGCATGTTAATTGATTTTTCACTGTTAAGTGAATATTAAAATACAATTTAAACTGATCAATCTAGTTACGGAAATCGAGCAGGAAAACTCCAAGCACGAGCAAAGTCAATAAGTTTGATAGAAGTATGCCTTTGAAAATAAGGAAACGTTAATAACGCAAATTCAAAGCTTCCTATGCGTCAAACTTTCTATTTGCCGAAGTATGTTAAGGGATGATTCTTAGTAGATTGGTATATATTGTCTTCAAATTTTAACCATGCTTTTGATAATCACGGTGTAAGGGTAGTAAGAATAGTTAAAAACTACCCGGTTCTTTTATTAAAGGTTTAGAAATAGGTGTCTTCGTCATTTTAAGTAATACGTTAAGAAACATAGCTCTGATTTTGTGGGAAAGAATCCAAAAGGTTTTCCGTTTTTAAAAAGTGATAATTTTAGTTATTTGGGTTTCATATCTGGCTGAATTCACATTCAGAGCTACTTTAACGACAGCAGACGACGGATAATTAATTCATATCACCTAAAAATGCAATGAGTATTCTGGATCAAATATATTGGCCTTCTATATGAAATCGTCTTTCGAATTGATTATGTCAGAGACTAGTTGGCATATGCTGTAAAAATAAACCAATGGCTTTGATGTAGTCAATATAAATGTCTCCAGGCTCAAAAACGTTTTAGTTGTACCATGACATCTTTAAGACATTGGACAGAAACTGTAAGTGAAAACCTAAAGACACTCAAAGGGTCTGCAAAATCCATACAGAAAAGTCTAGTCGGTAAACCATCCAAGTGAATAGCCTGAGAAAACAAAAGTGGTCCCGTGGCCTCTGATCTACTTAAGGTTGATTCTTCTTGTTAGTAAACTTGGTAAGTAAAAAATGAAATCGCCAAAAATTAATGATCGCTCAGCCCATATCATTATACAGAGGGCAGTGAAGAGGTGAGTTTCAGAAAACACTTCACAAAAAGATGGTTGGATTGCTGAAAAAAGCGATGAAGGTACGGACTGAAAAGAAAGCATCACATAAATTACGTCTCCAGCAATGAAACTGTGTGGTGCTTATTAGAGTTTTAGTGTGGTGTGCCTTGCCAATGTGTTCTTTTAACACTGTGGTCCGTCTGCCTCTATTACCCTTCATTGCGACTGTATCTGAGGTTGGGTGTAGGTTATAATTTAAAAATCATGCTTAAAACGTTTTTTCAAGACTTCGAATATTCTTCTTCTTCTACAGCCTGTTTAATGGCAGGAATTGCCGCTGTTGGAAGGCAAACAGCACGATGTCTAACTGTTCACCACGTCTAATCTGTTTGATCCCGTGAGGATAAAGCTATGACGGGCGTACCTTGAGCCACATTACCATTCTCACACCACGAGTATTTCCAGTTAACGAAACTTTCGTCTGCGTTCGCAAGCACCTAACACATTTAAAACATTATAATTATGTTAATTTTTAACTATATTAATTATTTTGCCTGCTCCTGTAGAACCATTTATTCCCCTACACTGCAGATTAAGGGGCCTGTTTTGTTCTCCTGAACCCGGTGAGTCATTTTAGTAATATTTGAAAATACTTATATTGTGTTATACATTGCGTGGGAGCTGCGTTTCTTATAACAGTCATTTGCATTTGTTGAGCAACCAGATTAAATGGGATTGGTGTAAAAACCTGCCATTAGTCAGGTGTTACTTCCATTTTATATTTGGTTTATCTCCAAAATGATATACTGGCTTTTTTCACAAATCTGAGCAACGCAATCTACCCAAACACACAATAACCGCGATGCAATAAAAAAAGGTGAACAGCTGCCTTCCTTGGTATGCTCGTTCATCGACGACATTGAGACAATGATTGGTGAAAATGACAATGAAAACCATATAACTTATCCGGGAGATCACAAAAAGGTCTGGGCCAATCTTCCTCAAAGGATTCAGACCATTTACCTTCACGACCAACTTATGTCAGCTGACTTAAAGAAGTCCTTTATAAGCTATACTTCCGTGGGTGTCTTCGAATAACGTTGATGAACAAATTCTTTCAAGATAAGGCATGCTCTGACAGAGGCTAAGGAAGTTGCCATGGCAACTGAACGCACTGCTTTAGGACTATTGCATCGTTGCAAAGCAAAAATATGTGACAAATACATAAAATGGAGGGACAATTAAACAACAGGAGGACAAACCCGTGTGGTGTCTGGTTTCAAGTGCGTATTCTTGGGTGGCGCATACACCAGTACAAGCTGGCTGTGTGATCGGTTGATGAAGTATAGAATGTAACTGCTCACATTTTTCAGGATGAATTAAGACTTTTATTCTGCAGCCACCATGACAAATGTTGACGATGGATGCAAGTCAAACTCAGAGTTGCTTACAACCTGGATCACTGTTGAGATCTCGCTGTACATGAATATTGATCTGACGCCCACTTACAGTGCTCTGCGCATAGACTGCAGCAGACAATTCTTCATTGTTAGATGCACGCTTAACGATCGGCTAAGGACTCAGTCGCCTCGTTCTGCTTTAGGTCTTGCCCTTAGAGTCCCACCAGCATCCGCAAGGCGGCAAGCGTTAAAGGTAGAGAAATGGTGCATCGCGGGTTCGAACATTGGATCGTGCTACACGTGGAGTTTGGTATTGCTGGCTGATGACGGCTAATAAGTCAGAAATGGCCATTCAAATCTCTTTTATCATTGCAGATATTGCTTCATTAATTGCTCATATCATAGACCTTCATGGTTTCCGTCGCCCTTTGCTTTGTTAAGTAAACTGTTGCTAATCAAATACTTTGAAACACTTGATCAGCGATTTGCTACATATTCTCTGATAAAAGTATTGCTTTCAAATTGTCAGATGGTGTGATTATTCTTGTGGCACTTAGTAAAACCTTGTTGTGCAAATGAACGAGATTTATATGGGACGTCGTTAGATGACCGTTGGTTGAGCAGAAAACGTTGCTTATGTAGGTTTCGTTTATTTATATTATGAGTGAGAGAGCATGCTGGAACTGGACATACACGCAGAAAATGGGAAATTGTCATATGCCTATCATGCAGAATGATTCTAAGCCGTTCTTTACAGTAGCTGGCTTATGTATTGAAATATAAATCGAAATTTTGAAACCGCTTTCGTCCAGCAAAATGGCATACGTAGGTTTGAAGTATCATTATTATTAGCAGAATACTCCCATGATATCACAGTCACGACATGATGCTGGCTTTTGAATAAGCCTTTTTGCTTGACTGAAAAAATAAAAGCTTTTAAAATTGAATATGACCAGCAAAGACAAGGGGAGACGGAAATGATCATCTCAGGCTTCTTAGCCATCGTCAGCCAGTACCTATTGGTGCAGATTTTCACACGAAGGTATAATGCTCTTATGCATTCCGTCATGTTTTGTAGAAAGTATGCACAAAGATATACCTTTTCGTTACCATTTTGTAGACTATTGCAACTTCTTTAAATTTTATTCCAAAAAATATAATTAAATATTTGAAAACCTTTTTATTTCTGGAGTTTTCTGAGCCCAACCCATATTTAAACTCTCTTTACAGTTACATCCTGCATAATGTTTATATAGAGGAACATTGTACATTCTTCTGTGTCATAAGAAGATATTATGTGGGGCTCGTAATCTTTTCAATTGATGTGGTCCATTAGTTTCATTGAAACAAAGACAGACTAAATTTTGTATAAATGATATTTGATAATGGTAACATATCTTTTAGATCCAAACGTATTGTGATGCGAAGGATAACCTTTCTTCAGCTATTTTACTAAAGAAAATAATTTTTTACAAAATGAAAGCAGGAATGTTATCTATATAACATATTGGAATTTTTCAATACATAGAAAATGAAATTCATCAAAGCAACTTCCTAAGATTATAACGTTTTTACTGTTAATCTCTTTTGTAGATTGTCTGAAGACAGAAATCATCTAGTAAATGACATCCTGGTAATGTTTCCTTTGGAAATCAATACTATGACCAAACTGCGTAATGCTTCCTGGTTCAAATTTTCAATTTTGTATTCATTGTATGAACCCTTTACTCTCATTTATGCAGCAACAAATAGCGTTCGTTTTAATATTTTAGCGGGTAAATTTTCTGTTTGCTACTTTGTTTAATTCATGCTGAAGAACAAAATGCTTCTGAAAGTTAAATATACCTACATATCTTCTTAGATGAGATATTCGTATGATAAGATAACCGTGCGATCACTAGGACAATCGATTTACTTGCCTGATGTTTGTATCATGTACAGGACAGAAACTGTGCGAATGCAACAACAAATAAGCGGTTTTGTAATTATAACAAGGGCAGAGAGGCCAGAGGGGCGGGGGGGAGGGTGTGAGAGTGGTGTTTTTGATAAATCTGAGTCCGCGCTGTCTCCAAAGGTGGTGAAGGTTCATATCTTCAGCTGGAAACTGAGCCGCGTCTCTTGGTCTTGATGTCAGATAGCCAGTTTCCCAGCAATTGCCGCCTCCTTCTTCCTGATAGCCCGGGCCATTTTCCACGTTTTGACGCCCTGACCTTCATTCAGGGTGTGATTGCTGACTTGAGGAATTCGGCACCCTATGAACTGCCTTTTGTGCTCCATTATTTGCGAACTGAATCTTTGCCCAGCCAGCCCTGTATTATGGTTAGAATGCTCGTGAAAGAAGATTTGATAAGCTATGCCATATTGTTTCCCTGCTCCCATTCAGTCCCTTATTTGCGTGACTCCGTTAGGCATGATAGCGGTCTGACAATGGGTGATACCCACGCGAAACTCTGCTACAATACGTAATATTGCTTCGAATACATTCGTTATATACGGAGGTGTTCGTGTTTCTCCACATTTGGTTCCTCGTCAGTGAATATGGAGGCAGTTGCTGAATAAACTCTGTGGTTATGCAGTCCTTGCACGTTGTTCTCAAAAAATTTTTCGATCTCATACTCGTCCTTAAGTTTCATTTCAATGAGTCTTGGCTCCTTGATAAATTTTTTAATACAGCCACGTGTATGTGAGCTTGGTAAATTGATATAGAAGTTGAGAATCTGAGTTTTGTGGGTTACCTTTCTATAAACCATTGTGATAAATTCTCCATGCGGAGATCAAGGAAAGACAATCGTGCTGCATTGTATTCTTCCCTGGTGAACTGAACGCCGGGGTAGAGGTCGTAAGCAAGTACTGAAAGTGTAATACTCCGCCTCTTTCAATTATGTTGATTATGTTTTCCATGTATTGGTGCCTAAAAGCTGGTTTGTAGTGACTGAAGGCGACGCTTACTGCTCTTTTACGGTAAATTTGGCAAATAGAGTGGACATTAGGGAATCAATCAGTGTCCTTTTCATCTGCTCGAATGTTATTCCATTGGTGGTTAAAAATATCGTTGGAAGAAGTCAACTTTTAAACGACTCCTCGTTGCGTTTTGTTTTTCTGCCATTCGCATGCCAGGTCTTGTGCGATAGATGTGAATACTGAAAATACATCGAAGGATACCATGATTTAATCATGTCGAGCAGTTTTCACTGGAGTTTGGCTTGGGATTAGGAGGTTGAATTTATGAAGTTCTTCACGGGGCATCCATTGGCACTGATTGTATTTATGATGGCCATTTAATAAAACGATTGGTCGAACAGGAAAGTTGGACATTTGGATTTTTTGTAATCCATAGAATACGCCAGTATCATGTCAGTTGGTTTCGTATGTCACCATTCGTTTAGCGACATGACGTTGTTGCGCCTGAATTGGTTCAGAGTTTCGGTTAGCTTGCCGACCATCAATATAGCCAGTGAGGAATGCATTGAACTTTAGAACGATTAGGCGTTAGGATAGCCTTGGTTCCCCCGTTATAATCGACGCGGTAAATCAAGGCGGTTTAGTTTCATTTTCCAACTAGCAGTTCTATTTTAACCTTGTCCATTTGTAATCCCCCCATTGCTTATATTTCTGCAGAAGACCTTTTATTAGTATTCCTATCCTTCACTAATGAGGTCGTGACATTCTGGCAGACGATTTGCTTCACCTTTTCAGTTGCGTTTGCCGTTACTAGCGTGACTTCGAGTGCAGAGATAACAGTGGCTGGTTTTCCATCCGCAGTATTAAAATGGGCTTAATGACTCAGCACTTAGTTTTTGTTCACTCAACAACCTGGATGATAGGTTGTGAACTAAGTTTGCTTTGGCGTCGGATTTCAATTTTCCAAACTTCTGGTCTTAAATCCTGCGCTTCATTTCCTGCCACACCCGATACAGTTCCTATATTTTAAAAACTACATTTACAGCTTGACTGGGTTGGCAGATGTAATCGAGTGATAAATCACCATTTATTTGCTTGCTTTCGCGTTGAAAGTACCCATCATGAGACATGATAGGCTCGTTGCAATGCACCTCACATCTGAATCTGGGCTCTGTCATTGGCAGTCGCAGGATGAAAAGCTATTTTTAGCGGAAGCTATGTCAACGGTAATAAAAACGGGGAAATAATTATTTGGACTATTAACCACCGTCAGACATTCTTGCCCAAGCTACAATTTAAAGGGGCTAGTCTTTCTCCAAATCATTAAGCATTACTTAAGTCAACATAAATACTATGTTAAGACAAGAATGCATCCATAGGGAGAGCGTTAGCTTTATTTTTAATTTTATAGCGAGTTATGCTAGCATGCTTTCCGTGCTGCCAACATAAAATATCTTTAAGCATATTCACAGCGGGCACGCAATAATATTTGCATAACATTGAGTTTATTTGGTAGAATATTTGCTTGCAAATATATCCGTTGTGTTACATGTTTTGAACCTTACCCCATTTAAAAGATTTCTTTTGCAAATTGCTCTATGTGACGATTTGAAAGACTAAAATCTGGAGTATTTAATAGTGTATCTTATCATCTATGCTTATAAAAATTTCTTAAATATTAAAAAAACGTTCTGCTTAGCTGAAAAGACAAATGGTTTCCTACGCAAAGTATATCGTGATGCATGATACTGCTCTAAAAGTTCAACGTGGACAGGATCAACATTAATTTATACACAGATGTGTACTAAGTTGCAACGCATTGATTTGGTTGAAAAGATTTTAAACAGAAACCATCAATTATATCTTCTCTTAGTGCTAAATGAATACAATGGTCTGTGTAGTGAATATAAAATTGTCTTATATTGTTCTTTTGCTTTCGTAATTATAAACCCAAATCGTGCGGTCATCAAACTTACATGTAACACTAATATTCAAGTATTTGTGATTTTGGCTTTGAGACTGATGCAAAATGGATGAATACTTTAAAAATATAAACTTCTGCTAAAAATTAGTTTTTCAGAAAACAATGCGTATGATAATTAAAGTTTCAAATGGGAATTTAAACATTTTAGTCAATGTGTTAATGAGTTAACGCATTTGTACATGGATATATAGGTACGCGTAACGTTTTTCTTTAATCATTTCGTAATTATGTTGCTTTTATATTTCGATTTTCATCTAGACAAATAAATGACTATTGAATAGTTAAGTTACTGACTATCGTCTTTCTCTTTATATTATGGATTTGAGACTAAGTCGAAAGCTGCCTTACCTTAACTCGTTTTATTTTGGGCAAGATGATGTGAAAAATTATACATTTCAATGATTGACCTAGAATTAAGATCAGTAATTAAACCATGGTGCGATAAAATTTCCAATGTCTGGGGGCCTAAGTAATGCATTCAAATCTCTAGGAGCTGTATTAATGTGTAAGTCCTAAAAGGCCACATCTGTTGGTTATGCTATTTCGGTTATACGTGGAGTATTAAGTATTGCCCATTTTCGTCTGTCTTTACATTTCCACAATAACATTTTCTGCCACAATAAAGTTTATTTCATTCCGTAAGGCTTATTATCACAAAAGCAAAATTAATAAAGTAATAGAAGTAGGAAGGTGAGTTCCCGGAAGAAGGTGTGTAGAACGAAAAGCAGCCTTCATCTCTCCAAATTATTTTTTTCTATTTTAAAAAAGACATTTTAGCAACTGTAAGGCATTTCAATAATCCCACCTTGTTAAAGGTGCCAAAAGGGTACCTACCACTCAATGCCAAGCTTACGGAGGCAAAAATACTTGACTTATTTATTCAGAAATGCTTCAAAGAAAACGCGTATATGTACTCCAACTGAAAAGCAATGCAGTGAGACTGTGTGGTTATCATCTGGGTCACCATAAGGTGATAGGCCGCAAATGAACTGAAAAATCATCCTTGTAAATGTGCACGACCTAGAATTTAACATTTATCCACCTAGATGAAGATATGAAACAGAAAAATATGAGAGTGGAAAAAAGTTAATATCGCTCTATCTTCCTTTAATTGTTTATGAACCTACACGAAACTCATAGCTTTTAGAAGGTCCACTTTGATATGTACACAATTATTATTCCACATGTCCTTAAAGAGCTTCGACGAAGCCCTAACGCCTGAATAAATGGTTTACTGCTAACGCTATAAACCCAGCCATAAGGAGCTTTAAACTCAGCTGTGGTACCATTTTGAATCAAAATCAGTACATTCTGGCAGGTTCGACTGAAAGCTAAAGAATTTTTAAACCAAAATTTGTCCAGACCTCATATCGGTACCTGAGAGGCAGCCAGAATTATAAACACTTGCAGATGAATTCATGTTAGAGAAAATTGGGAGCAGCTCTGAAAGGAAATATTTCCTATTCCTGACCTATTAAACCAACGCCTGTTGGATATTCACAAGGATGACGTAAACAATTTACCATTCAAATGATAACAGGGTAGCTAACAGACAACCCTTACCCCAAACGGTATCAAAAGCATCACATAATTGCAAAAACACCTGTAAATTATTTAAGAGCGTAAAAGGCCTCTTCAAAAGAGCAATAATTATGTTTTTATTAGATTTTAATATTTAAATAAGATGTTGATGGTCTCAAAAACAATTTAATACTCGTGTGATTTCATTGCTTACAATCAGCAGTATATAGGACCTCAGTTGAATGCACTCAAATAATCGTTATTTAGATGTTTCTTGAAAGCGCATTTCCCATTAAAAATAAATTAATTGGCACGATTAATGAAATAGTTTTGGGCTCGCCTTTTAGCCCGCTTCTAGCGAAAACTGGAAACTTTGAAACTTGATCGCAAGATAAATGGTCTGAGATAATATGGAATTTCTATTAATGCTGTTTCTGGAGAATCTTCCTGATTATACCGATGGTTTTCTCGCATTGCTGCTGTAAATCAGGCACACGTATGCTTAATTTAAGCTAGAAAACGAACAGTCCGGTTCACTTACTTTTTTTAAAATGTTTCTGAGTTGAACGCCAGAGCAGACCTTTTGGAGTTCCGTCTGTCAGAAAAAGACTGAAATCGAAAAATGCAAATCTATTTTAACCGTAATTTAGTGGCTGTTTGAAGACGCTGCATGAATGACAGTGTTGAACGAGTGATCCATAATGCTTACATCGCCATTTAACAAAAAGATGTATTGTAAGGAAGATGGTCGCGAAATTTCCAGGTTAACTGATGTTGACGGGTGAAGGAAATCTTTTTTATCAGTGCCCCACTTAAGGGTAGCCCACTCGGTAAACCTTTAGGACGTTACTTAATCCAACCTCCATCATACAGCTTTCCAGCAGCTGCAGTTCTTATTTTTTCCTTGATTAATCCGTTTCTATACGGTGAGGAATAAAATCAAACAAGGCACACTAACAACTGTATCCTTACGCATATGGTCCAAACATTATGCTATGTTGATACCAGATGGATCTTCCGAGTACTTTAAATAGTTCCGCAAACTACCCAAAGTACATTGGCTAGTGTCTTTTGTGTCCGGCATCAACGACTGAAATTAAGGTAACGTTAACTGGCCCTGTGTGCACAAAAGAACGTTAGTTGCCATTGCACGAATTCATCAAGGTTGCCGTCCGCTTATACTTAGTCTTTCGGGCGTGTAGCAACTCATCTGACAGTGATCTACACAGGGACTGCAAGGTAAAATTTTTATCCACATCCTAGCTACCGAATTATTATTCTGTTTGCCTTCATTTTTTCCTATTTAATTATTTGGTCAGTACTTATATATTGGTTGTAGATGGATTTTGAGTTTGATTCTTAAAATAAAAATTTGATCGAAAACGTCTAGAATCAATTCAGGATTCAACATTTCTGAGATAATTTTATCACCTTTAGATCTTTTTTCTTCCAGAAGTAGGTGTCGGTTCATGGGTGATTATTTTTTCAAGATGCTTTTGTCATCATGCCTAACTTGACGCTTTTTCCTTCTTATAATATAGTAAACGTGTATCTGTAGGACAGAATTTACTTAGAAAGAGTTTCATTTCATCAGTATTTGCATTTGAACGAATGTACGATTGATACTTGATCTTTTAAAATAGGAAGAGTTTTGCTGAAATGTTTACTAGAATGTATATTTACCTCTTCGTGGCAAATATATAAGTAATTTATTTTAAAGTAACGACACAGAAATAAAATTAGACTTAAGTGAGCCTTGCTCTAAATGGAATTGCAGAAAATGAGCATGTTTTCAATGGGTTATCATAAAACTGCTATTAATGTAACCTTACAATTATGGAAAACGATTGTCCAAGGGCATTAACTTTTGTTTGAGCGATGCTTTCTAAAATTTCTATATTTCAATTTTTACGCTATGGTAAATTAAACCTCAGCATTATTTAAAGCATTTAAATCCCAGAGTCATTTATTTTATGCTCAACGGAGTCTTAAACAGCATAAAAAGCCACACATCATTTTAGTAGCATGCGCATTCATCGGAATCTGAGGTGCATAAAGTAACATTGGTTTTCATTGGCAGCTAATGTGCGCCTTCGCTGACCAATCAGAAATCGAAATGAGATAGGCTGGAATTTTCAGGTCGACAGGGTATGTCATTTTAACTCTAGCAAGTGCAACACGATGGAATATCAACATGTTTCTGAACTATGCCCAATAATATAATGTTTCCGAATACGTCCTATACCCTTTTTCCTTCAATCGACGCGGCAACGGAGACGCAGGACTTGCTTAGTAATTCCACGTCGACTTCTTCGAAGACGCTTCTCCTCCCACCCCTGTACTATAGCCTGCCATTTCAAATCCTCGGTACGATAGCAGCGATTCTAATTTTAAGTGTGGGTCTTAGTGGAAATATACTCGTAATTGTTGTCATTCTCTGGTCCTCAAAGATGAGGACCCCCACAAACTGTTATCTTGTTTCTCTTTCCTTCAGCGACCTCCTTTTCCTCCTCAACGCCACGGCTCCCCTCATTTGGGAGCTTTACGTAATGATTCAGGAGTGGAAATTAGGACTTCACGCATGCCGTGTGATTGTGGCCATCCAGTACCTTAGTGTAGATGCATCGGCGCTTTCCATGGCTGCCTTCTCCGTAGAACGCTGGGTGGCCATCTGTCATCCGATGAGAGCCCAGACCCTGTGTTCAGTTAACCGGGCACTGAAAATCATTGCCGGAATATGGATCTTCTGTGCCGCCTACAATTTGGTCTGGTTATTCACTCTGGAGACGCAGACTGTTCGCTACCGAATGGGGACTTACGAGAAGTGCACATTCAAGTATGCCCGCGTATACTACGGAATAGTCTACCTACTTGACTTCCTCCTCTTCTACGCTCTGCCCCTGGGTCTCATTTTTGCAATGTACCTACAAATCACATTCCAGCTCTTTACCATAAACCGACCCACGTGGTTTCTGAAGGGTAAGCGAAAGGATGATGAATCGGAAGATTCAGGTAAAATGATTCGGAGGCGCTTCCAACGTCCGTCTTTGAGAAAAATAAATCCGATGGATCCAATCCAAACACGCGGTCAGCTCTGCATGACAAACCGGCTAGGCTCAAGAGCTGTGCATTCACGAAAGCAGGTGATTTGACTAATATTCTTCGATGGCATTTGAAAATTGATCTGATTCATGAACTGAGGCTGCGAGTATATGCGTTTTTGGTTTTCCTACTAAGGGTCTGTTCAATTGAAGTTTCAGTGTTTCTATGCGGTCGGTTTTTTGTGTAACCTAACAGCTTATGTGTTTGCCTCAGACAGATGGCATTCCATCAGCAGACACAAAGGTTTTATTTTCCAGTTAATTTAACAAACCTCTCACAGGTATTATTATTTATCCAACCACGCAATGCCAGTTAAGATCTACTCAGTATTGTTATTTGTGACTGAAGAATATCTTTATTGGTAAAATCCCTACACAGCTGGACATTATTTCACACGATGTTTAGGTGAAACTGACAAAGACAAGGGAGACCGGAATAGCCACTTCTGGCTTATTAGCCGTCATCAATCACTCATACCCAATCCTAAGTGTGGACCTACTGGGATTCAAACCCACGACCTTTGGTAATTGAGTCGAAAGCTCTATCGTTCAGCCACGGGCTCGTTGATTTGTCGGTTTCTATTGGAAATATAATGAAAGTGTGCGGCTCACTGATCTGCTTAAGGGACATGCATGTTCTATTGTGACCTGGAGCTCACACTCGAGGCCTCGCCGGCGGTCGCAAATGAGGTTAAGGTGGAATTGACAAAGAAAACGGAGACATAAATGTCCATTTCACACTTATAAGCCGTCAACAGCCAGTAATACCCAATCTCAAGTGTTAACTGTCTGACCATTCCGGTCTCCCATGTCTTTGTCAATTCCTCCTAAAAATCATATGGTACAGGTTGCTATGCGACCGATGGCGAGGGTTCTAGTATGAGCTCCAGGACACAACGGAATATACATGTTCCTTAATCAGATCGACGAGCCGCACACAATCATATTTGCATATATTATATTTTATTCTTTAAATAAGATGACTTAATATTTTTAGTGCATTTATTTCCTTCACAAAAGTTAAACAAGTTTCCGACCTGTTGGTTGTAATGCTGGCACACCTGTGCATTTTCAAGCATTTTACTTCGCACAGGTAAAACCAACTGTTCCTTTAAGTAGAAGGGTCAGATTAAACTGTATCAGCATCAAAATGCGAAAACGAACATTTCCAGTCTTACTAAGCACTCTCGCGGTCCAGGTCTTTCTTAAATATGCTAATGCTATTGTGTCTATTTAATTCAACAAAACAAAACGAGTGAAAAGGGGACAGATGCTTTAAGTCAAGCAATCCTATCCGCTTGTCGACACTGGTCAAGAAAATGAGCCAACTCTAGGGAATTTCATAAGTATATAAAGGACAGTATATCATCGAAAAATAGTGGCTTGTAGTTTTCTGTACAATTCTAAATTTGAGGTCATGCAGTTTTATGCATATACGTTTTTACGGAGAATAGAATCTGTAATAGTCTATGATGCTAGGAAATATATCACCGTATATGTGGAAACTTTTTCTTTAACCAACTTGTCACATAAGGACAGTCCTTACGTAAGTGGGACGGCTGGGAGCGCTCTTTACAAAGTAGATTTTTAGAACACAATTGACTGCGCCTCTAGAAAATGCAAAAAGTATATTTTTACGCCCTCTCTACTGATGCATGGAAGAGGGGAAGATAGCATGTGCGGACCGTACTCAGGGCATATACTCCTCACTGTAAACAATTTAACGACTTTGAATCGATCAAGGTGCGCTTGAAGCCGTGGCTTGGATAATTGCCCAGTGACGGGGTAATTTGATCCTCATCTCAGGACGGAGAATCGGGTCGCAATGCCGCCTTCTGAATGTGGTTTAAGGGTACCGTTACTGAGTAAGATACAAACCGCCATTTTTCATGTTCTGCGATAAAACGTTCTCTTAGTGCACATACTAGGAGGTGTGGAAGCGCGTCAATGCGCGAGTTCACGCCAGGCCAGCTACATGTACCCTTTCCGGTCGAGTAAAATCTATCGTGAAGGATATAGTGCGGTAGCTGCTGCGCAAATCCATTCCCACCATACACTAATAAACCCGCATACTTCACCGTGAGTGAGTGGATATCTTGACCAACGGAGATCGCACACTCCACTGTAAAATCACAGAGATTGAAGGGTTGAGCGTACAAATGTCATAACAAAAACTACCCACGGAAAATATGTTTGACAGGTAGGATGGACTTGCACTGTAGCTCCATTGTTGTGTGTTTTTTCTTACGATCCCAGTAACATCACCTCTGTAGGACTTGGTGTGGTTTTTGTTGACTGCATGCTCAAAAGCTCGTTTAAGGTCTTTCAGGCGAGTTTTCGATTCCATCAAGTATCAATGATGACCGAGGGTATACTTATTGCAATTTTCCAAATCTAGCACGTCAGTGATTTAATAAGGCCAGCTTGCTGCACTTACTTTAATCACTTCTTGATGAACCTAAAAATAATTTTCTATAAAGTCCTAAACATAAACCTTAACCTACGATCGACTCCATTTCCCCACTTAACTTGCTGTTACTTGTTCAGGGTTAGAGCAATCTAAGCGGTTCAACTTGATTGGCCGTGCCTCTTGGCATCAAGTGTTCAGGCTCGGGGTATGCTGTGCTTTCTTCCTGAAGTTGCATAGCTTTTGCCCACTTTCGATAGGAGAAATCTATTTTGATTTATGGATTTTACCAGTTGGATCTTCTCTTTAGTTAATTTTTTCTGAGTAAGTAAATTATTCGAAAGTGTAACTGCATGTTTGCTTTTCAGATGTATTATTTTGCATGGTGGGATAAACAAAGTATTCAACTCTGCCAAAACCCTCTACTAATCAAGCGTGTATGGCTTAACCTGAAACACGTGATGCAGTCGGTAAAAGCAGAATGGATTTGCAACCTAAAGTGCCTTAGGCAGGCCACTGAAAATTGCGAGTACACAAAATGCATACATCGTTCAAAAGATTGACGTTAACTACATTCCAGCTGTCAAAGCGTTATCCCTGTGGGGAAGTGGCCAGGTTACAGCTTGATTACTGTTTGTGGTGTTCACAGGCTATTCAAAATATGTCATGTGCTGTCAGTTAGGAATGTACTTTAGTGCCTTAATCTGCAGAGCAATAATTCATTGCAGTCATTTATAAAATGCTTATTTTTGGACGCAATTTGAATAACTTCCCCTCTGTTTCTGGTTTCGAGGCTTTTACTGAAAGTAATGTGGATGTGTTTTTGCTTGCACATCACTGATAACCATGAAAGATTATAGTGCGGGAATGACGTGAAGCTGTTCGCACCTGTCAGTCGTGCTCAGGTTATTTTTAATAAAGAATTATTTGAAAAGCTCTAGATAACTATAAATAAAGTAAAAAATTACGTTTTTCGGAGAGCTTCAGTGCCTCCAGTCTTCTTGACTCTTTCATTACACCGGGTGCAGGTGGGGGAGGAGGAGAGAGTGCGGTAGCTGCAGCGCAAGGCTACTATCACATAAAACTAATTCATACGCAAGTTATCGTGCCGTCACCACCCTTCCGTGGAGCATATAGTGGACATCGTCAAAATCGACGGTCGAACTATCAATGTTTCAATTGAGAAAACTGATATTAATTTAATCATGGATGTTCTAATGCCGTAACTAGATGTGTTAGTTAAACCTCAACAGAACTAGCCTACCCCCTCAGGTGTTACCTTTGTAGTTCTTCAACAATTCAATTAAACTTTGCGCTAGAATTAGAAGTTTGTGTGCATCCCCAAGGCTTCAATTCGAGTAACATCAACGTCTTCCATGCCAATAATGGCTTACTTGGTCAGGAACGCTGCTCAGACTGAAACTGTTAGTATGCCTAAATGGTCACCATTTCATGAAGTTTTGAAACTTTGCAGATGAAAAAATGCTCCTACATATTTTGACACTTCGTTAATGACCAGTTAGTGGACATTTTTGTTTCCTCTAAGCTTCATCTCCGTAAAAATTTGGTTTTAATAGCACACAATCCGAAAACCGTAAATAAAATTGCTACATAAAAGTTCGTTTTAAGTTGCAATTTAAAAGTTCGTAATCAGCAAATAACCTGTATATTTGTGCCACCGTCATGGCTTCATCTCTCTGTTGTTTTTATTTTACTCGAAATGCGGTTGCAATAGTGTTATTGAACGATGTCCGACCATTGAAATATAAATATGTGATGGTGCGGTTAACCATAAGCTGATAATTATTTCGGCATTTTACCCGTACTCTAGCAGCTATGATCTCCTGAACAACCGTTGATTGGTAGAAAAGGTTGCTCCCGACGAATTAAAGGGGAACATTTTTCTGTGCAGAAAGGAGAAATTATGGCTAGAGCAAGCAGCCCCAGTAAGCGGGCGTACATTTTGACCCACCGTCAACCAGAGGGTGTGGGTAGGACGGAGGTTAGAAGAGGATCACGCCATGAGAGGTTTCCCAGTTCATGCCCTTGACTGTTCATGCGCAGACGCCAGTGATGCATTGTGGAGTAGGGACAACAGGGAAATTGTGTGGGAGAAACTGTAGCCGTGTGGCCCAGAGTTTTTTTGCTGTCAGGAAACTAGCTGCAGATAAGCCTGTCAGTGGAAACGATGCACCTACTCCATAGGAAGGTCATAGTTCTGGTGTTCGAGGAATTAATTACGTGCAAACATACTGACAAGTATTTGTGAATGTTAAAAATAAAAAAAATCATCGGTTTGCTTCGGGTAAAGAATAAACAAAGCGTCGCCATCCAAGATATATATGTATAAAAGGGGGTGACGGTGAATGGATGTGCATTTACAAAGAGTTGTTTCGGGCTTTTTGTAACTATTTAAGTCAATCTCAATCGCAGCCCACTTGTGCAATATGCCTGCACATTTTGCATTTGTGGTCCCATATGCTGGGCATGTTTATGGTTGCCCGAGTGAAATATGAATAAGCCTTGAAATTATATGGAGTGGTCTTTTATTGTTATCAAATATGCTTCTATTGATTTAGTGGAATTTGGCTTGAGAAGTTCTTGCCTGTTTGTACTCTTTCTCATTTAAAGCAAGGTGTTATACTTCGGGTAGCCAATGGATTGGTGTGCACCAGTTCATACAAAAATAAACATATACTTCCTGAAAACATCCTATCCAGAAATGCAGCTTAAACTAGAGATAAATTCCGGAATTGAAAGCCGTGTAGCAGATTTCATTGTGACCGGGCAGAAAAAATATTTTTATGCATGAGGTTTTTAACTAACCTACAAAATCGTAACAGTGAAAGATATAAAGTCACAATCAAGTATAATGCAAGGTTGAACAAGGATAAAAAGTTAAAATATTTTTGCATTTATTTATTATCATGTGTGTTGAGCTGCTCGTGCCAGTGTGTGTGCACTGCGAAACTAGAATATCTTAATAATACAAGACTAACAATCATTTTTTAGAATTATTGTGTCGTGTTTGATACAGCCAACAATGATTTGTTGACACAATAACATCGAATGTGAAGGTAGTGTCATTCAGCAATGTTGTTAGCTAACGTGCTTTAGAGTTGTGTTCAGATGCAGCTTCGTTTGTGAGACAGAGGACAATTGCTGTTTAAGTGTAGTATTTGCTTTATGCTGGTGCTTCTTCATAAAACTTACGTTTACAGTAATCGAGTCGCAAACCGCCGCACAACGAGATCAATGATGTGAGGTTGTTAACAAATGCTGATGATAGATTAAGCATCAGTATGTGACCCCTTGTCAGCACGTAAAGAGAAACGCCAAGGATGAACCGAATCATTTATATTATAAACAGAAGTCTGATCAGATCGGTAAAAGCATCAGATATACCATTTATATTTTTTCTTCGTATATTTTTTCACCCCCAAATGTCATTGAAATATGATAAGTTTAGTCTTCTGCAAAAAGAGTACACATCTTAGATACCACATGCACTTTTGTGGAAAACGTTGAAAAATATTCACAGAATCTCTTTTATAGAAGAACCTGTTTATTCTGATATTAAAAATGAGCGAAAAGAATCCTTAGACGTAAGCATCAGAAAACTAGGTTGGGCAATATTTGTTTAAAAATTAAATTAACCAGTGTCCAACGATGCATGATGCAGAGCAACTCGCAGTCTTTATGATATTATTTGTGCTAAGCGCGAAGGTTTTGATCAGTTGGTGCTTTTATGACAGCCTGCCAAAGAGATTATCTTTGAATGTGAAAATATTTGGTTTTTATTTGATCCCAGTATGCTCTATGCATTACGTTACTTTTTGAAAAGTATACCTGGCAGGCGTGCGCAACAGGCTTTTCACTGTAAAAGTCTCATAAATATATTTGGCAAATTATCTCTCCTCACAACTAAATGCTTTAAGGAAAAGTATCTTTTCGTTTTTAAATGTGTTTACTAACGAGGTTTTCATAAAAAAATACAATTAACTTTCATAGAGTATCGTATCTACTATTTCTTATAAGGTATAAAACCTGGGCAATATTCCTTGCGAAGGAGTATCTAAACTATATGGCGTTTTCTTCATAACGTAGAAATCTGAGTGAGTTTCCTTAAACGGAATGATTACAACATGTACGATAAAAATCCTCAGTGTAAGTTTAATGGTAGGTCGGGTGCAAACAGGAAGCTTAACTTTCTTTAGGTATAAAATTAGAATCGGACGTATTTTGCTACCTATTGATCACAAAAATATTTTCGTACATCTTTTTCAATAAGTATATTTGAATTTCTAAGGGCATTAATAATCAAGTAGAAACATTAAGTCCATTTAGGGTGCCGGCCATAACATACTGAAGTGGATTAAGGTGGTTGTAAGAATTCTCCTACAAATATTTGTCTACTGACGTGACTGAGACAGTATAGGATTGGGCTGCATGGTATCTAATATTACAGCCCAAATTAAGTACTTTTTTTAGTGAAAATCCATCAGAATTTAATTATCATTTTATGAGATAGCAAATCTACCGCTGGTATGCATTTTTGCGTAATTGGTTTCCTAGAGAATAACTGCACCCATTATTGTGTCACGGAAAGGTGCTTTATTATATTGGCCGAAATATTTTGCAAACGTGTTAATGTTTTCTTATCCGAAATAAACCAATTTGTTGACTCGTCCATAAACCAATAAGGTGCACAACATGTTGGATAGATCCTTCGCGCTTGGCCATGGAATTCGCTCATTGCGTTCCGTTATAAGTTTCTACCTAATTTTTTTCCCGTATTCGAATGGTGACTAGTACTATATGCAAAGACCAGGGCGGTTGAAATTAATTTTTCTGGCCTAATAATCATCCGCAGCCCACAATATCCAAACACAGTTATCACGAACCCTGGAGACAAACTAGTGGCTTGCTGGTTGTTAATCCTCGTTAGGCCAACAAATCAGTCAATGACTTACGCGTAAACTTACACCCAATTAACTAACTGCTTCGAATGATACCGGTTTTTGCAATGCCATGATCAGTAGATTCAATGTTAATTGACCTATGTAACTTAATTTCAAAAACGATTAAGCCTGTAGAACTTTCTCTCTTAAGTCTGACATGAGTTTTTAATCATTCGGAAACATGTTATGTGTTAGCCTGGAAAAGAAAAGTGACATTGAAGGTTAAATTTACGCTCATCCTTTGATACAACTCATCGTAAGCAGTTCATATATTCATTTCTGTTCGTAGCGGTAAGTTTTGAAACATTTGGTTACTACGATGACCGTGATAACATTAAAGAATGTGTCTATCTTTGTTTGCTGCCGGTACAAAGTTGGGTATAATGGCATCTGTCGAAATGTTGAGTGATAAGCAAAAAGAGCAAGGTTGGCTTTACGTGACCCCGTATTTGTTTTTGTAAACGTATATATATTTAATGAGTGAAATTCATTTGAGTGAGCGCAAGGCGATTTAAAAGGTAGCTATGCTACAAGGTTTTATACCTGGGTGTTGTTTTTAGTTATGTGATGTGATCTTAAGGTTTTTTCTATGCATGCACGTACACTTTCGAAAATTATTTAACAAAGATCCCAAAAGGTGTAAGTAGCAGAAGCATTCAAACGATTGAATAATAGTTAAGACATGATAATAAAATGTCAGTCAACTTGCAGTCGTGAGTCAGTTCTATGCCCGCCTCGAAATTTATATGCACAAATCCTTGCCACATGTGTTTCAGTGCCAAAATCACTAGCTATGGACAGACAAATTTAAATATTAACTCTCCTGGAGTGATAGGTTAAACAGGCGAATATGAGTCCAACATGTTTTTTGTGTGCACTTGAGATTGGGTACTGAAAACCTCTGATCAAAACCGAGGAGATCTCATGCCATGCATAAAGTCTCACAATAAAACCTACAATGTGAGGTAACATGTTAAATTTGGCATACAATAAATGGTGTACCTCACGTCAACATAACCGATTATTTGCAATTTATTACACATTTAAGCGTAGTCCTATGGTAAGATTTTAATATTGATTATCATATAGAAAAGCTTGAAGATGCCTCAGGTAACTGCGTGTGCCGGGTTTTTGGTTCGAATCGTTTCGGTCGCCTTCACATATTATGAATACAGTAAAGTTGCTATCTTCTGCAATTTTAACTGACATTCGGATCTTTATTTTTGATTTGAAATTTGTTTTACGTAGAAATGTCATATTATTAAACATAAACCAAGCCTATAATATATTTTATTCACGAGAGAATGCGTACGTTTTCGTGAACTTTTTTCTGGTACTCGTAAAAAAGCACTCTGCAAAAAATTAAAAATTACATTTTAGGTCTTTTGTCGGTTAAGTGTTGATGCGTGTATAAATTCCACTAGGTTTCATAAAGTAAATACACTAATTTTACTATTCTATTCTTATTTATTATTGAACATTATACTAAAACAGCATTTGTTTTGTTAAATGTGGTTTTTTTCGGTTGATCAGGTAAAACCATTTTTCACAGGCAAGCATCTTATAGGGACTACAATATACTGGGAATATACTACGTGACGAGTAATAGTAAAACCTGACGGAATTAATGTTTCGAACTGAAAACGCATTGTATGACGGAGCGCATCAATTGTTTATAAAAAATATAAAATTTTACATTGAATGTCTAAAAATTATTTATTTAAATAAAACTTACATTTTTAATGCCATAAAGCATATTTTTTAGTTGTGTTTCCTATAAAATCACGTATTCTGAAAGTTAAGGACTGTAGGAAAAGCTTATCGTATTTAAAAACTTTAATTTCTGAAGATGGGGAAGTTTACCTGCTCATTTGCTTGCTATTGGGGTTTTTAAATCATAAAGAAGCCCATTTATGTTTGCTAATGATGTAACCTTTGGTTTGTACTTCATGAAGATAAAACACAATTTAACCGTTCGATACTTAATTATATATATAATTAAGATATAACAACGTTTTCATGAATGAGTTCATGGAAGAATAACGTTTGTGCATGTTTTCATTCAAGTACACTTACTTTTAGGTGAAAAATAAAAACAGTGGTAAATTTGGGCAACATGGTTGCTATTATTTACCTATTTTTGCACGCTGTTGACAGGAAGATAGTTAAACATAGAGCACTACCGTGTAAATAGACTGTAATGGGAATAGCCTGCACGATATTTAGTACTAAAATGTTTTTCTTAATCATATTATTTCAAATAAACTATTTAAGGATTTTTGTTAACAATTCAGAAGATATGTTTGCTACTGTAAATGTGTGTTGATGCACCTCATGAGTGGACTTCAGTGTGTTTTTAAGGTTTTCTCATGTAATATAATCAGTTGATGAAAGCTTCAACCCAGCAGAACATAAAACACAGACTGAATATAACCGGGAAGAAACCTTGCGTTTTCTCAATCCTTTAACCCAAAATATTCGCTTCTTGAACACGGAGGCCACTCTTTATTGGAAAGACAAACTTTATCCTCCATTGCTGAGGATTTTGTATATATCCAATGGTTGATAAGGAAATATAGACAACAGAATTTCAAAAACGTATTCTGTACAATTCGAATCAATGAATACCAAAGGAAATTTACTCTGAGTATTTGGTTTTCTATTCGATATCAACAAAACCAGCAAAATAGTTATGTTTTTGTGACAGAAATCTGACGCAAGTATTTTACATATCCAGAAAGGATTATGAAGCCGAATTTGCTATGCTTTTTTGCGAGAAGACAAATGATCAGGGATTTTGTTATTTTTAAATGCCTAAGAGGAAAAGTATCAGAACACCCTAGAGCACCTCTTGCGTCCACGCGTGAACTTTTCATGACTTTACAATAGGACATCAATAATTGCGAATTGTTTATTTACCTGCACCAGGGATCCTAACGGGTTGTCACATAGAATGATGACTGAAAAGGTTGAGTTCCTTATTTATTTGTCATTTTTGAGCAGTCGTGTACCTGTGCTATCTGTTGAGACCTAATTTAACTCAGCAGAGGGCTATTTAACCATTCATCCTTAGAGCGAAGCTATATCGTAAAGACACCTAATTGTCACTGTTATGTGTGCTCCAGAATACCACAACGCGCAAGAAACACTGAAGTCTGACGTCTACCAGTTCCGTTTCTGAACTCAGCAATAGGTTGACTGAAAATGGAATAGAATCTGGCAAAAATGTCAAGACAAGTAAGACAAATCAGACTTCAAAAAACCGTCTTACTGATTCTCGAAATAAACGAAATCTGATAGTGGTTCAATAACTACCGAGCCGAACATCACCTCAAGAATTAATATCCTTAATCCAATTGAATTCTGATAGCGCAGAAAGAGGTCAAACACATCACGCATTTGAAAAAATATCCAGACGCCAAAAGATAAAACAACCGATAATCTGAAGCTTGTGAATGACTGTTCGATTTCATTTATTAAGGTTTTGAAAATTAATGTATTCATGAGTTAATAAACAATAATTTTTATGCATTATTGTAAAGATGAGGCATATTTGGTCTCTCTACTTCTGAGACAATGGCTAAATGTTTTGTAATCAAGTTTACAATTCCGCTTATGTCTATTTAAAAAATAAACTAAATAGAGACTCTGTAAACATTAATCATCATAAAAAGGCAGAAAACAGAATAAATTTCAGTGCCTTAGTTCTAATTTAATTCAAATCGTTTTCTGCGGCAATTTGCCCGTCAACTGCAAATTTAAATTCTCAAATGGGTTTTGATATTTCAATTTGTGTAGCTTAGTTCTGCACAATAAAACAATTAAGAGAAATGACTTTAAAAAACTCACAACCTTTTCTGCTCATTGATCAAATGCAACGGTTTCAAACGCTTGTTAAATGCACAATTAAACTGCTTACGTTTAGAATTTACCTAAAATTCTGTTCTTCTTGACTTTAACCTGACGGTATAATGGTGCTCACCGTTTGACAATATTTTTTTTTTTATTTTTTTTAATTTTTTAATTTGTTTTATTTTTATTATTTATTTTTATTTATTTTTCTGAAAGAAAAATTTGGGTTTTTAGATAACGGAATAGTCTAGAATTAGCAGATTAATTCTTGTTCACGTAAATGAAGTAGCTCAAGTAATAAGCCACGGAAAATACGTATTTAAGGTTTGAGAGGCGTCTTTCACATATCTGGGAAATAAGGCACTTTGGTTTCTAGAAAGTACGCAAAAATATACCTAAAATCGCTTTTTAATAAACATTGAAGGCGTTTTCACTCAATTTTGCAGTGATTACCATACACAGATGTTCGGTTAAATGATTAAAAAAAGATTTCTTTTATGTTTTTCTAAAATTGGTATGAGGCATCACCCTGCAGAGGTTGCACTCACTTAATCATATGTCTGCAGTAACAATTTTATTTATTTTTTGCTCAAAAAGCAGTCATTTTCTGTATTATTAAAAAATCGCTTTCGAAACCGTCGTCAGTTGAATTCCTGGGCTCTTTGTTATAAAGAACAACTGACTATAATGAGGAAAAATCAATTTCGCCTGATACAATTCTAATAAATTAAAGATTTGGATGAAACGTTTTTTGCAAACATTAGATGTTTGACACATGTCACCATAACATTTACCCTTTTTCAGTGTCTATGCGCAAATTTAGGTGCCAAAATACACACAGCAAATAATATATAATTTGTGGAGATTTTTATACCTAACAACGATTTTATTATAACATCTTAGGTCGTCAAAATGTTGATGGCAGTGGTGTTCCTGTTTGCAATATTTTGGCTGCCTTACCGCGCTTGGGTCGTGTACAACAGTTTCTCCATTCAACCAAGAGTCGACTACTGGTTTACACTTTTTGCCAGGACCATGGCATACTTAAATTCTGCAGTCAATCCTATCCTCTATAATGCAATGTCGAAAAAATTCCGACGGTCGTTTAAGACGTTGCTCACTCGGTGTAAGTTCTTCAAAACGTAAATAAATGCATCTTATTTTGAAATATTTCAATGTACAGTTGAGTAGGTAACGCGAGTTTTTGCTGTTATTTTGCACGGGAGAAATATAAATGTTATATTGACGTTATTTTTGATTTTTTGAGCGAATCGAAAGACAAATACGGTAGATTCTTTTATCATCAAAATGCACATATTTGCTGCCATCAAGTATTATTAAAGATTCCTTATATAAATTGAGGTCCTTGCAGCAAAAAGGTTTCAGTGAGGTTTTATTAGCAAACGTCGTTATCAGAATATAAACAATTCAAAAATCGACTTCTAAGAGATATTTTCCTTTCTTTAATGCTTGCTTATTTCCGCTGATATTAAAAATAATTAAGATTTTTGTGTTATGGCGAGCATTATGTGACCATAAATACATATTAATTATTTTAAAAATCCTCAAACGCAGATATATCTGCCGTAAAAAAAATATTTTGATTGTGATACGTTTTTTGTAAAACCATGCAGGCAAGAATTTGTACTATTCATATTTGAATGACTTGTCCATGAATACTTAAGTAAAAAATATTCCTTTTTTCTACATACGGCTCTTCATACTTTTCTGCACCAGTTCAACTG
Source organism: Schistocephalus solidus (assembly GCA_017591395.1). Taxonomy (NCBI): domain Eukaryota; kingdom Metazoa; phylum Platyhelminthes; class Cestoda; order Diphyllobothriidea; family Diphyllobothriidae; genus Schistocephalus; species Schistocephalus solidus. The sequence continues at coordinate 120,949 of WEDG01001587.1, forward strand.
CTTGACCTTTTTCGATAAGGTCAACTTTCGATATCCAACCTTATAAAAGTAAGACCTTCATGTGCGAAATCCGTGCACAAATATTGCGATTAATAGCAAATATTGTGCATATTTATTACACTGCCTGCCTAAAGCCATGACCTCTTCTTGATATATGCCCAAACAGTCCTCAGTTGTTTGCTGTGGCCACAACCTTAGTTTTAAATGTGCCATTTTCTCCACTGAATGTCATTACTACTTATTTGGAGAAATATTGAGGAGGGTAGCAGGTTGCAACAAAATGTAAGTTTGTATCATTACCCAAACTTAATTTTAAGCAAACAATGCACAAAATAGTGGAAGCGGCTGAAATTTTTATTAATACACGATATATATATATGCTTTTAAATTTAGTGGATATATTTGCCTGTTGAAAAATTCTTTTCATTCTACTTTCCGGGTTTTCCAACTTAGACAGTAATGGCATACCATCATTTGTTGCAAGATACGAAGTAATTTATACAACTGCCTACTTCCATCTATCTTTATGTTTATTATTGTAGGTGAGACAAAAATACTATAGGCCGAATATTTGATATAATATGAAATGCACATTAATTAAAGCATCAATAAATAAGCTTTTACGTAAGATACGTATCCCTGATCCCTTAAGCTAATTTGTGGTATCGTTTTCCGTGTTAAGTTACATTTACTGTAAAATTCGATAACATGATTATACTTTTTTTAAGAAACAGTATATTGTAGCGAATTCAAAAAGTTTGACATTTTTATTTAGTTTCGTAGTTGCGAATTTATTTCTACCTGTACTTATTTTTTATTAGAAAGCATTCTCATCAGTAGATTAATGTTCTTTTCAGCGCAGTCGAACCTGCCCCAAGCATATGCAGGGAAGAAAGACATTTTTTAAATTATCCTAGTCATGAAGGTCCTGTTTTCCTTAAGGAATAATTCAGGGTGTAAATTTTAATGAGAAAAACTCAAAATTGCATTTTCTGTATTCGGATTCATGCTTATACATAGGCTAGCTTACACCTTCCTCTGGTGTTAAAGTTTTCAAAGAGATTGTGTGCAACAAGTGTTTATAATTATAAAGTCAAACTTGTTTTCAGTCAAACGCAAAAATTCTATTTTATCTGTCTGCTAGCAACACTACTAATATTACCATGCTTCTCTTGAGGTCGCTTTTAATCTCAGTGGTTTTTTCGAAATTCGAAAGACCACTTTATTTACCAAGACCCTCAGTTAAAAAGTATTCCGTTATTTTTGAGTGCTTTATTCGCTATATCCTAATTGTTATTTAAAAAGATATTTTTTGTCATTCCATTTCCATAAAAAAACAACTCCTTAATCAAAAATGGAGGATAGAGCTGATTGTTTAAATTCTTATTCTGTATAAATTTTTGATGATCAGCAGAGTATTCATACGACATTTAAATTACCAGTTTATACGGCCAACTGCTTTAATGGTATCGAGATCCGATTACTTGCATAAGATGCATTTTTGGACTACGTTAAAAGAAAACATATTAAGTACTCTTAAGAACTAATAAAGTTTTACGGAAGGCCTGTCAAATTGAATAACAGTTAACTTTTATTCTTATCCACATTTTGACGATGTGCATAATCCAATGTCTTTTTGTTTGACTTGCACGCTTTGTGAAATCCCTTAATTGTTTTATAAAAGAACACTTGTAGTTCCATAAGCAAGAAAAATAAAAACTTGATAGTCGTTGCATTTTAAGCCTTATTCTGTTGCAGACAAATCTGCCAAAACGAAATATATTGCGATCAATTTAAATCGAAATCAGAGTATCCGGTTATGTTGATTCTATTTTCGACGTGTCTTAATTGAAACTTTTCCTAACACATACAATATGTAGGCGCAATTTGTTAAACAATTTATTTATACCCTCATAAATTTCGGTTATTTTATCCAACGAAATGCAAAACAACTTCAATATCCAAAAAAAGGTTTATTTGATATCGGTCTTTCCATTCAAGCAGTCATTCCCCGAACGCTTAATTCTTTTCTGTATGAGCTTGAGTTGTAGTAAATAAGTCTTTTTCTGCAGAGATTTTTTTGGCAATGTAAGAATGAAATTCAAAAACGAGTAGGACAATCGCTTTCTGAAAGAAATATTTCAAATAGTATTTTTTCGCATCTGGTTTTGTGACAACATATATGATTCATATACAGGCTCTCACTAAGGTCTAATTTTATTATTCTGTTTTTTTAAAAAGTTCAGAGGTGGCGCTGTTGCGTACGCAGATCAAACCAACCTCTTGTTGCGATGACTATATCCTTAAAAATCTGCCATTAACTTTATGATAATAATTGAAGTCCTACCAATAAAACACATAATTATTTGGAAATTTTTTCAGGAGATCTTCTTAAAACGGCTGCGAATTTATAAGCATCCATGTAGCTGCGGGTAGTAATAAGGTTGCTTTTATCGTTTGTGATTGACAAATTTCTGATCATGGTTTACCAGGGCGCAAGTCAGCACCAAACAGTTTAATAAGACAACAGTTGGTTAATCCTTAAATTTATAATTTTTTGATATAAATGTAGACACAAAGAGGGATCTTCAAATTATTTTCGTTCTTTAATTGAAGCTTGTTAAGCCAAAAAGAAAGCAATGCAAACGATAAAAAATCGCGTTTTAAAATCAAATAAATGATATTATTTTAGTAAATCTCCAAGATTCATGCCCAAAAGAAACGTTATTAGTTTGAGACATGCATATATAAAGATACTTATTTTGCAATATGTTCACCATTGGATTACACACTTCCAAGATTAACCTTAGATTAAATTATTTAGTGACACTGCTTATATATTTGCTATAGAGCTCATTATTTACTCTAAAGCAAACACTGTAAATCGCAGGCTGTGCAAATAGAATTGCCTTTCTAAACATGTTGGCCGAAATCAGTAATGTTGCAAGACTAAGAGACTTGATTCGGTTCGTTACTTTATTTTTTATATGAACGTTGGGTGTAACGTTATGTCAATAATTGCAACATAATTATCGAACTAGTTTCAAAATTACGAGCAAGAGGTACAACCTCAGGTGCACAGGTAAGCGCAGAGAAATCACATTTCAAAGAGGAATAATTTCAGGCCAAGATAAAATTAATTTATTGGCGATATTACCCAAACTGTGAAGAATGATTGCTAGGCAACTTGTGGCTATGAATTATAAATCTTTTGAAGAGTGCGAAAAATACGTTGCTTTAAAGAGTCTTCTAAAACGAACTCTACTTTTTGTGAAAGTTTTTTAAATGATTGTATTAATATTTACGTCATCGCTACTGTATATTGAGAATCAGCAGAAAATCTGATTTACATTCATTAAGGTGCGTTTACTTCTCAAATAGAGCTGCCATACTTTTGAATGTAACAATATTTGAAGATGTCCCCATGTTTTTGGAAACATATGTAAATATTCATCATTTAAATAAGCATTGCACAAAATATTACGGACGTTGAAGCCCCTCACATATTTGATTATTTATAATATTGTCGTAAAAGGATTGGTTGAAGTATTGATTCAAATTTGTTTATATTGAAAAGGTTTTAGTTTACGACTATTTGGTGCGAATAGAATACGCTTAAAGCTTATGACAGCATTTAAACTGAGTCGACAATTGTTTGATAAAGGTTGAGCAAAGGCTTTTTTACCGCAAAACGGTTTTCGATAATTCACCACGCAAATCTTTATGCTTACATTAACCCTTTAAAATACTGTCAAAATAGCAGGCTTTTCAGAATTGAACTGAGGTTATTAGGAAAAATTAAGTTTCTGGTAGGAAATTTTCGATAAGTCTACTTAAGTATCCCTTTAACATTAAAAAGTTAACTGAAAAACAACAATCGAAAACTTTCAGCGATCTTTTTAACGTGATTAAAATAAAACAAATAAGGGCGCGTAAATTGTCCCAAGAACCCACGTTTAAACAAATAGACTAAAGCTATATATGACGATACATCAATTGGAGCAGTTACAGTATACAACTTACATCATTTCATCCAAAACAAAGATAATAGAGTTTTTAACATAAAACAGGGAGACTATTAACACAAAAATAACAGCAATAAATAGTTACGACAACAAGGGTAAATTTTAAAGATTAAACACTTTATGACAGTGACAATTTTGCGTGCTTATGCTGATCTTGTCAATCATCCATTTGCAAAACGTATGCAGAGAATTATATAAGTCAACAAAACGATTTTGCTTTGTCGAGAGATGGAAGATATAAATTAATAATAGCTGTAAATTTTGTAAGCAATGCGGATAATGTTAAATAGCTTTGTGTAATTCAAATTGGCACTATCAAATGAAGCATATTTTGAGCCGCTTGTGCTTAATTCACCCCATAAATAATGGCGGCCTAATACACTAAATAGTTTTGTTTAAACGACCTTTTTAAGGACATCTTATATAACGCCGAAAAGTGGCAAGTCTTCACACACTTTCCTTAAGCCTGCTCCATCGCTTCCAATTTCGTCAACCGAAACACTCAATGTCTTTGAACCTATCTACTATAAAATACACCATATAAAGTAAAACCTTATTTGCGAGAGATTTGTAAGGCTTCGAAAATAACATTGCAAAGTTTTTTACCTCTGATACCTCAAAATACGTTTCCTGACATGCAAAAATAATTACACTAAAGACAAAGGTGGAACATCTTGTTAAGAGAATTTAAGGAGAGTAGGATAGGCCAATTATATTATCAATATTTAATGATGTTTTGCTTATTCATTAGGAATGCCGATTCTAGAGTAGACAAGTTTGAGATGGTGTATGCCAAAGCGTCTACTAGAGTGAGTTGTCAAGTGACATGTTTTTGTCCTTACTCCTGCAAACAGCACGATTTTTTCGCCGGGCCGAATTCGAAGGGCAAAACGGAACGAAAAATCAGCGTATCATTCCTACAACTCTGGAAACCACGGCAGCGTTGCAGTTAAAACCGGTTAAAGAGCTGCCAGCGTCCCCTAGGATCGGATAACAGGATGCTTACAAGTTTGCCCTACGAATATCTTGACAGTGATCCTTGGAAAATAGATGCTGTTTATTTTTATAATAATTGTGACTTGACTACTTTTAATTTAAACCTACTTTCTGTTTAGTATAATTGAAAGTATCCTCACCCTAACAGCAATTAATCAACTGAAGTTCCCAAAATCGTGCCGTAGGCATTTGCATCTGGACCCCGACCACTGCTTCCGATGGTCTCTTTGATTGTGAAAGCAGTAACATTTAAAACAATAAGAGGTGACGCTTTTAAAGCGGGTATTTTTTAGGGCTACTGGTACGAATGCCCAAAATATCAGAAACGTTTTAGTCCAAAGGCATCATGTATTTACTGTTACGGCTACATTTCCATGTTGTAAATCTAGCGCAAGTATTAACGTCATTGTATGCACATTTTTTTTGAAAGGAATTTACATTTTGCAAACGTCGTTAAAAACATCTCAGGACTCTTCATTTTGACTTGCAGTCATTAATGCAAGATTCAATCAAAATGCCCGAATTCAATATTGACCCAAGATGTACAAGAAAATATCAAATAAATAGTATGTCTCACAAATTTGCTTTTTCGAGATTTAATTTGACATACAGTAAACCCCATTGCTTTATCATTGCTTGACATAACCTAAATTTATCTCAAAACAAGGCCTTTTTAATAATAAAATAATATTTGAATTGCCAACTCATGTCTGCAGCGAAATTTGAGATTACGAAGTGCAAAAGTAGTAACCATTTTCTCTAGTCAATTATCCAGTTTCATTTAGCTTTTACGACGCGAAACATTAGACAATGGATATTGGTGTAGGTGAGAATAAATTATGCATCGTTGAAGATAAAAAATATACAGAACCCTACAATACAGTTTAACAACTTGTGCATCTTTTTTCGAAGTTTGAAATTCTTGCCACCAACAGCACTGTTAAAAATAAAAAAATGTAATATATAAAAATCCAAATTAAGTAAAAGTCGTTCATTAAAAACGAACTTTAAAAGTTTTTCGTGCAAATATCCAATTAACTAAAAAACTGCTGAACAAGTAAGATAAAAACATATTTTCAAGGAAAATTTTACCGCTTGATACATTAAAGTATTTAACGTGATTATGCATTAAACAATTCACGTTATGTCTTTAAAAAGGTTAACGCTAACATTTTAAAATGAATGTTATCTTTAGAGCTCTTCCATTTCTCACAACACTTTTATGTGCCCAATGGGTGACTTATTCTCTGTTCGAGATCTTTTGAAAAATACATTTCTCATATTGTCACACATTGAATGTGTGGAAAAAGCAAATGTATTACAATTTTCGCAAAAATGTTTAAAAATTAAAATGTTCTTTACTGAAGAACAATTATATTTTCTATTCAATAATCAAAAGGAATTCTATCGAAAGAAATTTTGCTGACCCTGACGTTCACCGCAGCGAAGTTTCAATTTTCTGATTTCTCAATTAATTGATCAATACTTACTGTATAATTTATATTTCACAGGCTGTTAGAACAAAACCATGACTGGTTGATCTTTACTTAGTGTTGTCACGTAAATACTAGTTTTTAACAGTTTGCCTCCCCATGTTTTAGCCCTCGCAAGTGCGTTATGTAATTAAAAAATAAGGAAATATTAAAAATCAAGGAAACAACGTTACAAATAAACTCACTTTAATACTTTTGACAAGAAACTTCAAAATTAAATTTACTCAATCTACGTGAAAGTGCCTACATTGTCCATTAACAAATTTAAAGTTCTTCTTTGTCTAAACTTATTCGCTGCTGTTTTCAATTTATACTGCTAACGCCTGAATAAAATGCTGCTCTGATTGGATTTAAATAGTAAAAATAATTTTTATAAGGCCTACAAAATAGCTGTTTCATTTCGTTATTAGATACATGCCGGATAAATCACACATAAACGACCCTTCAGTTTTTAAAGAATCACAAAATACAGTATAAACTCATATGTTTTTTTATGTTTCCAGATTCGCTTAATGCAGCAAACTTAAGGCGCTTTTATTGCATCAATTTTATTTTAAAGGACGCATAAAAGGCGTATTTTCATAGATACATTTTTTTGAATTAGGCGAAAGTTATACTTTGCTACAGTAATACATATATTTCGCATCACCTTTCACCTGATGTAATCGGAATCAAATATTGAAGTTCAACCTGTGGAAAAAGGTTTGCATTTGCTTTAATGCCCTCTGCAAAATATTTTCTTAAAAAAGCAGTTGCGACCTTTGGATATTATTTGCACAGGAATGGTTGCGTATACGAAAGAAAAGCAGTTGTCCGCACATCATTGTTTAACTAAAGCATATTGGCGAATTTCTTTAACCAAAAGAAATGTCATTTTAGGGAACAGGCAAAATCCTAATGCTTAATGACTATTTTCTTTTCAGCTACATTGGCTTATCGGTTTCGTTGCACAAAACTTAACTTTTTTTATTACATATGTGAATGAAAACCGTTAATTATTTTGAACTTAAAATAATGCAGGAGATACTAAAAATCTGAATTATTTTTTACTTTTAAACTAACTCAAAATATATTATTAACATCTATCAGTTATCATTTTGACAATAAAGTTGGTATGTACATGGGGATAATTTTATATTTAAAATACCAACACATAAACGGTTAAATGGGTGTTTCTTAAATTTAGGCTGAATTAGGAATACTGCATTTGTGAAATTGAAACTGGCTGGTGCTGGTCGATATAAAGGGGCCTAGTTATTTAGTAGTTACTTTTGCGATTCTATTGGTCCTTTTTCAAAACTATGTGAGTAAATGAGAAATTGTAGGGTTGTTAGTTAAACTTATTATCCTAGTTCTAGGTTTTGAACGGTTAATGCTCATTCGTGCATCGTTTCCAAGGGATTGCCGTGGGGAAGTTGAGGAAGTGGCCTTCCGTGAGAAGGTAAAAGGTAGTTTTTAAAAAACTCTCCGGTCGTCTTATACTTACCAACATGAGTGTAAATCCAGTGTTTGGTCGATGATTATATATGAAGCGTAAATTAATACACATGTCTTATACGAAAGATGACTCTGGAATTTCAACCAGGATATGCCTGTTCTTCAAGCGCTAGATAGACACGTGTTCTTTACATGAATATTCATTGCAAACAAAAACCATGCATCCGGAAAAAATTGCACCTTAACCTTATTTAAGTGCATTTGGAATAAAAGGAAAAATATGATAATTTAAGAAACCAGCCCATGAAAATCTCTGATTTGGGAGATGGCAATCAAAATATAGACGCCGGCAAAATAATGCAAGATGGGTTTTCCCAGCAATTGCTTTTCTACGCACATAAAAATTTTTATTACAGATATATCTCTCCTAGACTCTTAGAGACAAATATAAAAGATCTGAGGTTTTTAGACCTACCAAAATAATATACTCCACACTTTTAATAAAAATGCCACAAATATCGAACAAAAAGCGTTTCAGAATATGTTTATACTTCCGCTAAAAATATGGTAAATAGCACCCACTTCCTTCCCTCCAGAATGTATGCCTGTTAAGTTATGTTCATAAAATAGGTTATGACCCTCCTAGTATAAGCAGTCTGTAAAGTTGAATGAACAATTCCGTTTCACAAATTACTTTTGACATATTAACCGGAGGCAATAGTTATATTGTAATTAACTAAACACAGCAATACTTCTATAGGTTATGCTACGTCGACGCACTTTGAAAGGATTAAATATTAATGGATTTTGTATCTCAAATTCGAGAAATTTGTTTGCATAAGCATTCGCGTTTTTAACTTATGGTTATGGGTTGTGAATCTATAACACGACGTTAGTCAAAACATCTCTTGGCAAATATCCCTTTAAAACTGCGTTCGAAAGGTTACCTCTAGCATGTCAAGTCCTGTACCAGAAATAGAGTACTTAACCAAGACTCACTCAAGAGTGGAGTATCATTTCAAGATGAACGTTTATTGCAAACTTGTTCTTTTGTTAATATGTTGGCTGAGGCATTCTCTAATGGATCAACCTTTCAATAGTCGTTGCCACTAGTTAAATTGGTCATGCTCTTCCTAAAATATACTCAACACAGGACATATGTGGCAAAATTCATATCTAGCTGTGAACAGAAATAATTTCTTTCAGTTTTTGAGAGGAATTCGGGGATACAAATTGAAAAGTAAATATGCATGCTTTGTCCTTGAAAGAGTTTTCTAGATCCATCTCGAGTTGTCTAAAACTTATTTTTCAACATAACATTTTGTATTAATCTTTTAGCAATCCAGAGGTTATGAAAAACCAAAAAAACGTAATCCCTCTTCAAATTAAGTGTGGTCAAATTTATGACGCATTCTTAACAGAAAAATGGAATTTAAATAATTTAAGCTTGACGGAGAAGATTTACATTGCTTCTGGATTTTATAAAACAGATAATGAGGGTTAAAAATAAGATGGTCTGGATATTAAATTTCGTTAATTTGAGATATTTAAAGCAAGGGTTAATAACAAGGAGACCCGCAATTTCAAAGTTTTGTCTAAAAAAAAGTCAAGAAGCCAACACGTTTGATTTCCAAATGAGCTTTTTTCAAACGTTCGTCAAGAATTCGGACTTAATTTATGCGGCACGACACAACACTAATTACATATGTGAAACTTCGCTCGGCATTACAATTAACCTAGAAACCGTAGCTTGCTCACAATAACGAGACCTATGCCTTGCATGTAAGAAAATTCAAACAGTGAAAACTCTTTGAAGTGGGCTAAAGCGCAAGTAATATGTATATTTAAAAATCGGAGCTTGGCAGGAAACAAACAGTTTATATTCCAAAGTCTTATACATGTGCATGAGGATTGTGCGCAAGAACATCGGAAAAACGCAATGTTCGCAGTCAGTTGAGTCGGGAGTGTCCTTGTCTGATGGCATTTTACATTCGGGAAATATACTCAACGTTTTTTTATGATCCAGCTGAACCAAACTCTGTTTTTTTGATACTGTTTCATGTAAAAGGCAGTCCTCAACTTTATTAATAGAAAGCGACCTTTATAAGGAGGTCGAAATATGACCCTGAAAAATAATTAGACTATGTAAAATAACGAGAAATTATCCTGGCAAGTTTAAGGCCTCATATTTAAAACATACATTTTCTGAATTTTTGTGAAGTACGTAATAATTTCACTTAGTGAAATGTTTTAACACTGCATTTCTTAAACAAAACATTCAAAGTGTTTTCTACGTATAACACAACTTTTATGCTATGAAACAGTGGGTATATATTGCGCCAACTCCGCTACATTTCTGTATAACTACGAATGATAGAGCGGTTAAATAGAAGCATTTGAACGGATTGTCTAAATTGTATAGCAGTTTTTATATTACATTGCACTTTTATACACGGAAAACTTGGTGAGAACATCCTACCGACTGGAACGAATCTTCCGAAAAGATCGCAGTTGGATGACAATTAAAAGGATACATGATGAGACGCTATGGGCCATCAGTAAGCTGTTCAACTTTAAAAACGATTTCACTGCATACACCGAAAGACGCTTTCAGCTACGTTTGAAAAACCAACAGCTGTCACAAGATAGCTTAGAGGGGAGCTGATTTTCGAGTCAAAATTGCGATTAAGATAGCCAACCCAATAGTTTGTACACTATGTTCATTCAATAAACCCTGAGTAATTTTGGAGAGCTTTACGTCTGCGAATACAGCGTGCATCTCGATCGCAATGTAAACCACAGTTCTCATTTTATGCTTCTAGAAATAAATGCGGAGAGGACTTTACATTTTTTACCATTTTTACCAAAATAGAACATATTTTAAAAGTCTGCAAAGGTAAAGTGATATGTGTTAGCGGACAGATGATTATCAATTAATTTGGAAGAATTTTAGTTTCCACCGCAACAATCAGCAATAAATGAACGGTTATAAACAGAAAACGTTTTCTGTTTAGTGGGAATACCTGCGGTGGCATCCATTGCGATATTGCAGTAGCAAAAGAGGATTCGCTTTTATAATGTTTAAAATATATTAAGACTGGCAAGTAAACAAATTCTATCTAAAAAGGTCGCATTCTTCAGCATCAAGGTTACCATCCCTGCGTTACTGCCAGCTCCTTACTTACTTCGACAAGTACTTGTTACGGATGCCATCATGCCGGATCTATTCGGCCTCGATGATGACGCAGCTGATGCCTCTCCATGCGTGCCCATTCACGGCGACAGACATGGCCAACTATACCAATGACGGGCACCCAATACTGAAGGTTCAAGAACAACTTCGATGACTTAACAAACTGTCTTGGGCCAGATTTTGAGCTGGCCCCTCATCGATGCCTGCAATTGGGTAGTGGGCCGGACCACTGACCTCGTGAGATTGGTGACGAAAAGTGTGACGAAAAGGGTGCTTGGATGGCTTGCTTGTGATGTTCTCGCAGTGAGTGCGAACTGTCTCACTTGAGATGAAATTATTGTTTTTTTATTCGGAGGATGGTCGTCAAGCAATGGTGGTCAAATACCTCCATTTGTAGTTCATCTTCCACGCGTATGGCCCAGCATTCAAAACCATAGAGAAGGAAGGACAGGACGAATGCACTGTACACGCAAATCTTTGTGGTGATACAAATGTCGCGTCGTGTTCAAAGGCACTTTCTTAGGCTTGAGAAAACCCAACGAGAAGCATCAATTCAGGAGACAATTTCATCCTTACGCTGTCTTTTTGGCAGCAACCTCGCCACGAGGTATTTGAAACTGTCTACCTCTGCAAGTCGACATTCATAAATCTCGAGAGGTGTCTTTCCCTGTTAAGGGATGCAGCTTGAAAATATATTGGTATTCCTTGCGTTTATGCACAAGCCGACCCATTTAGCGATTTAATGCACTCGCAAACTCCATAGATTGCAGATCAATAAAGCTTGAAGCTAGTTAGATGAAATCATTGGCGAAGTCAAGATCAGTTAGAGGGCTTCCGGGTGCAAGCTCAAAACCGTTCTTTTTATACAAGGCCTTCCAAAGAATCCAGTCTATAGCTTATTTGAATAAAATGGGCGACAGAATACAATATCGAACGCCAGACTGAAAAACCTAATGGTTGTGAAAGATTCTTTATGGACCAAAACTCGCTCAGTGATTAAGCTGTAATAGGCCTTGATCATGTTCGGTGTTAGAACATCTAGTGCCATTATCCACCTTAAGGATTCACGATGGTCGAAATGGAAAGCAACGACAAGGTTGACAAAGCGGACAGCTGTCGGTTGCTGATAACTATGGTGGAATTCAAGGATATGCCCCCGTGTGAATATTCGGTCCACACATCCACACCCAGAACGAAAACCGGCTTGGTTTGGGCCTCTTCCTAGAGTTGCACACAGCCTGGTATGGCCCAAGCAGAACGATAGCGAAGATATTAGCATTACCGTTTGATAAGACGTAAGTTACGGTAGTACTCGCATCTCTTTTTACCTCCATTCGTTTTGCACAGGCACATGGATGCATGAATCCTAGTCATCAAGAACAACCTCGTCTCTCCACGCTTGTGCAATCACTCTCATGGAGCCAGGTTGCCTGTGTTTCGACACAAGACTTGTAGATTTCAGGGTGTAAACCATCCTCTCCAGTTGCCTTGTTGTTGCCTAACAATTGTATAGAAGCAGTTACTTCTCCTTCAGAAGGGGGTCATATGATACTGCGTATGCAGGAGGGGGAGGAGACTCCGTTGTACGTGATAAAGGGGTGCTGGTCTTCATATCGAAGTTTAGAAGGTTCTCGAAGTGTTCATGCCAGCTCTCGACCTTGCCCGGGTTGTCAGCAATACAGCTGTCATTCATGTCACAAACAGAGGCGCTAGGCATAGAGGGATTTCCACTTAATTGGCGGATAATTTGGTAGAGAGATCGAGTGTCACCGATGTTTGAGATCTGCTCTATGAAGGTCGGTATTTCAGCCCAATATGTCTTCCAGTCTTCCCTAGTCGATTTTTCTGTCATCTTTTGGAGTCCGTGACAGGAAGCATCGTTGCGGGACCTGGCTCGAGCCGTCTGGGCAAAAAACTGTAGGTTTGCTTCTGCTGATACAGGGAAGATTGGTTTCACATTAGCCAAGCTACTAGCTACCCGGGCGCATGGATAGTGGAACGACCTTCAGTGAAATTTTGCAGGGAAATGAGCAGACTCTCGGATTTGACGAATAAGCAGTCGCGGACCAGCAGTGACAGTGCTCCAGGGTTCAACGGGCTGAGATCAGGCACGCCAAAAGCCTTAAAAAAGCCGCAAGGCCTGATAACGATGCTGTGACATGGTGAGAGTGGACCGCCATTAAATAGGTATGCTTGTGAACACTGCCTTGTGGGCAGGATCTTGTGCCAAAGTGCTAGGAGACAACCGTGAAAAAACAATCCGAGTGGCTGTTTAGGCCTCACCTGTATTAAAAATACATGAGATACCTTATGAAAATTTTTCGGAATATTATACGGCTAGTTCCGCTTGCCCTTGAACCGTTTCCGTTATTCAATTAGTGTTCGTTGCCAATGACCACCTCGAAGACTGACCTTAACATATTAAAATATTTCTGCTATTCCTGACTAGAGCAGATTTCCCTTGGTCGCCATTCAATCAGATGGCAAAAAATATATGAAAACCTTTGTCGTCAACTAAAATACCAGGCTTTAAATGCCAATTGGTAATACCTCAGGAAATGCTAAGCAAATTCTGCTATAGTGTAAACTCAAAACATTTTATAAAACTATGTTTATAATATAAGTAATCGTGCAGCATTATTTCAAAGTTTATATTTACACCTCGATGCCAGTTTTTCGAGCAGTCATTTTACCGGCTACCTGCAAAAGCAAAATGTGGTAATTGCTTATCTTATTTTAAAGTTCCTGTAGATTATAATATATCTAATAGAAGATGTGCACAAAATACCGTTTTTTAACTCATTTGATGGCAGTAGATTAAACAACTAATAAATGGTTGGGATAAACATTCGACGTAGAAGTAAAACACATAGTTTAGGGTGTGATATATGTTAATTGGATTTAACCGGAGCGCAGAATGTTGTCTATAAATGAGCAATTCACTTCAGCTCTGTTAAGGTAAGCGAAAGCGGGGCCGAACCTGGCCAAATCTGACGTTTTTTGCTATCCATGAATTTTCCTGCGCTAGTGAATGCTCCGTATCAAAACATGTTTTGTTTCTGTGTGTTGTACTATAAACGGACATTAATATAAGACGGAAAAGGTTTCCATATCTATTTTGAGAGAACAGCAAATTTGGTTTTGCTTTCAAGAATATAAGGTAGATGCAGGTATGAGAAAGAACATTGACTCCAGGAAATCAAGGACAAATTAAGTTCAAAAAATTCCATTTTGCAAATTTTTGAAGTTTTATAATAAAAAATAATTATTAAAGTCATGTGACTGTACTTTTGTTACAGCACCGGTAATAACGACCTAAAGCATGCATATATATATATATATATATATATATGACATGTCGTTTTTTGCAGTTGACTCCAAACGAATAGAGAAACTTGAAAAGGAAAGGACAGAAGATTGACATTTCTTCGCAAAATTCTGTTATACCTTTGGAAACTTGGTTGTGCGCTTGCAATCTTAGAACAAGGCTGAAAAGTGAGCAAAAAGTGAGCAAAATTAAACCGTGTGGGAAAATATTATCACAACGTAGGCAGCTTGGTACCATCCATATATTTTATTGCCCTTTTCTGGAAAACAACATCCATGGAATATATAATAAAGGAAAATTTTCAAAATAAATTATTCTTGTCGTGTTTTATATATTTGGTTGTTTATATGAAAAAGCATTCTGTACATTTAAAAATTCAGGCTTATTAGTTAACTAGATTTTTCACGTTTTCGGAATTTGTCGCTTGTATAAAAAATTAGCGATTCTAAACAACGAAGTATTAATTTTTAAACCATGCTATGCCTTCTTTTTTAAAATGGCCGCTTATTTTCTTCTGAAAAACTATGAGGGAGGCGTTGTGGACTGATTTCTCATAAAGAGTCATTTTTCATAGCATAAATGAGATTTCATGAGGAAGAGCACGTACTGTGCGTCTTTGTGAATATGTATACATAAGGAAATGATATCCTTCTGTCTTCAAAAATATTGTTTAGTACAAAATAGATATAAGCTCAGATAAAGGGGTTTACAAACTACAGTTTAGATGCTATATATTCTGCCAAAGAAAAATAGACATGTTACCGCACATTTTTGAAGATAAAATATGATGTGCATTGGCGTTTTCATCGAATGTGGACCATATTGTTTACTTTATAAGCAGCATCATTAAATGTACAGACTCAATGATTCAGCAACGAAAATTTCGCGTTCTAAAGTTATCTCATAATTAGAAAGATACTTAAGGTAAGAAAAGGGATTATATTTGTAACAAAATGCATAAGCAATATTTCAATTTACAAGACCTTTGAAGATCAATAATGTGCAGGTTTTGCAATCGGCATAAGCATTTTTCAAAAGCCATTGGCCGCTTCGGACTGCAAGATTGTGAGATTATGCTGCACATTCCTGCTTAACTTATCTTTCGATTCAAAATTTTTTATGTGAAAACAGCTACTCTATGTACAAGTAAACCTTCCTTAAGAGGTTTTCGCTATTGTTAGGCTGAATACTCAAACATTGGTCGGCAGAATCTATCCGTTTACATTTTAAACATATTTACAGAGTATTGGCTGATAGCTGTGCTTGCTGGACATTTTTATTTTGTGAAATTTTGTTCAGAATAATAACATCATATTAAGCTTAAGGAAGTAGACAGTTTTATTAAAGGCCAGGATTGATCCCCTGGAAATAACGCAATATCACTAAAAATGAATAAACGTTTATTATTTTATAACTATTCTTCACATGTAGATTTTATCGTCACGAGAGATGTTTAGCAGATACAGCATCGTCTTTTATTGCAAAATAATATCGCGTTTAGACAAAAATGACCTCCTAGACGTAATAAAGCTTTCCTGATTTAGAACCTACTTCATCTGTCTCGGCAAGTGCCAAGGCAGTTATGAGCATCCTTTCGATTTTACAAATGCTAGACCTCATCTGTAGATCATATCCACCACCTCCGTGCACAAGGTTGTGTTTCTATTTACTAATAATGTTGAGAAATACGATAGGCTTAATGACGGCAGATTCAGTTCGAATCAGGACCTCCTCTGCTCTCATAACTAGGCCGGCTTCGTCTAGACAGCTTTCATTTTTGTAAACACGTCAACCCATGTGAGGTCGACCGCTTCAGGAAGTCAATGGATCGGTGTGTGCCCATTCCTGATCAGCTACGGAACTTATTAAGTGTGATATTATGAAGGAAGGCATGACTTCTTATGACCATAGAATTTTTAAGTGAAGACGTTTCCATGCACATTACATTGCAAAGGATATTGGTTGGAAATTTCAATAAACATTCAATTTTTAATGCGGTTATAGTGCTGCCAATATAAACTTTGAGTAAAAAATATTTTATGCATAAATGCAACAGATCAAAAGTATATGTTGCATGCCATCCTTGATTAATAGGCCTAAAAGGTGTTATCCAGATTGCCCACCTGCTATTTAATCTCGCAAGTGACACTTGAACTTAAACCTTACATAAATATCCTGTCGGAACCTAATAAAAGCTTTTATAGCATAAAAATTTCCATATCTTTGATGTCAGTTCCATTGTTGGTGTTTTTGACAGACTGGGTAAAGTATCAATACATTTATCAGTATAAGAACAAACAGAACATGACGTCGGAACTTCAGCTAATTTATTTTTATCCACGACCTCTGTATCAATTTAAATCCTATCACGTTCAAGTATATGTATCAATTAAATATAGTTTCTCATTTCTCCTGTTACCAGGTGCAAGAGTAAGAGAAAGAGAGAGAGATAAGCTTTCGTTTGAAAGTATCATTTTAATTTTTCAGCAAAAGGCCTCCATTCATATGGATACAATTGGTACTCAAAGAGTCAACACAGGCAGAAAACAGAAGATACATATTAATAAAAAGCTGCAAATGTCGGCATCATAAACAGTCTTCCGTGAATGCATAGTGAAATTCAAAAGGATTTTCTTCAAAATGGTGTAGGAGTCGTTTGCAAATGACAATCTTATCGTAGTTAATAAAAACAAAGAGTGGTTAAATGTAGTATCTACGGGGATAAACAAACCAGTTTATGTATATATAAGAACATTCACAGGTGAATTAAGGAGGAGTCCGATGGGGCGCTCACCGATTGTGCAAGGCTTTTAACTTTATCTCGATTAATGGTAATTTCAGGCTACTTTGTGTTGCCGGTAATGTTTTCAGAATAAAAAGTACACATTTTAGAATTCATCCTGAGTTATGAAACCAGCCAACAAAATTGGTGGGGCCGAAGTTCCAGTTTTGGTGCAGGTCTATCCTATTAAAAATAATTGCCTTCTGTATATTGGTTGTTTCGATCCAATTATTATATAATCAGCTTTGTGAAAAAGAGCTACAACTAGCAAACACTCGAAGCATAGAAACACCACAAGAAGTGCGTGAACAGAAACACCCCATAACACACGTGCAGTTTAGCCAAATTCACAGTGAATTAGGATTGGTTTATAGGCTATATTCTGGGTCAAATTTTCGGTTAGGTGTAAATTTCACGTTAAGAGTAGAGTTTGGTTATGGGATATTGTTGGGTTAAAAACACTACAGCAGATACAATTTTTTGAAATTTTCTCGCCAAACCATTTACAATGCTCGGGTTTCATCTTCTCATGATTCTCGGACGGGTTTCCACAGCCTGCCTGGTTCTCGAACGTACAGGTTGACGCCTGAGAACTCCTTTTACTCGAGATATGCTAGCTATCCAGCGATATAATCCCTTGTTTGTAATTTTCACCACGTCCTCAAATACGACCAAAGGTCAAATAGGTAAGATATTACAGTTATTTTGGATGCGTTCTTATGCATAATTTATCAATGTAGTGCTCAGTCCATTTATGCATTCGGTACAATGTCAATTTCACAGAGCTGCATGTTTGGGACGTTCAAACGACGAATGCGCGGCTTATCGTTTAAGCGATTACTTAGTTCCTTAGGAGGACGTAAGAACGTGCTTCGACTCTAAATTGCCAAGCAGGTATGAGCTCACTTACCCTCAATTTCAGATGCCTTATTGTACGGCCAATATAAGCCGCTGAAATGTAGCAGATGAATGCATTTATACCAACCACTGAAGTACGTGAAGGCTTGTCGAAATTATTAGATAAAAAACACTGTTATCTTCCAGCTGAAAACTGCGATTTTATAAAACGAATTTATGAAGAAGGAGCCACATAACTTGCCCTCGTTTGATGCAGTTAGAGTCACTTTAAGGGAAACATTAATAATGAAAGTTGTATTGCTGGTTGTCAGAATAAACCCATCGTAATATAGACCATCTAAACGAATGCAGGCAAGTGACTGTTTGCTAAAATAATTCCGTTTTAACACTTTTACAAAATAAAACGGCATGTGCGGTCAACCTGCATTTAAAAATACAATTTTTATTCTAGAATCTATACATATAACCTACTAATGAGTATCATTGACAGGTGATTGTCAAAAATTGATTTGACCGGTAACATCATGAGCGTATATTTCCTCTATCCCCCTATCATAAAATAAGGTTGCCTGCTTTTTCAGCCATTTTTTTTATTGCTAGCTTACCTGGTTAAGTATTAAATTAAAATCGTTTAAACATTTGCCATTCGTGCGATATCTTATTTCATCCCTTTCAAAATAAAATGGCCAGTTAAAAATATTGCCTCCGTTTCCTGTTAAACAACTGCTACAAGCTCTCGTCCTTTCCGTTTTGCAACGATATCAACTGCACTCATTAAAGTTTGCTCACAGTTGTTACAGTTTTATTTTGTTTGACAGTGGCATAAGATAAAGATGTCGAAACATTTTGTTTTCTTTCCCATGAGCTAAATATAGCAAGGTTGCCTTATGTGCATAGCTGACCAACAGCATGACTCTAGCGCGGTAAACGATTTAGCCCTGAAGAATATCAGGGCACATTGTCTACCAGCTGGAGCGTCTACTGTCCAAGCTGTGGTCTAAAACGATACTAATTTTAGCCCTGTCTTAGTTGAAGTCAAGGTTAACCTGTCCTAGATATCTGTTTGTTCAGTCGCTCCAATGTTTGTGATTTTAAGATACTTCGTGATGCAGGCAAGCGAGGATAAGATAACGATTCTGCCTCCAAAGTGCATTGAATAAAATATTTGCCAATTGCTACGATGAGATTGCATCGCAATAGCAAACTAGCAAAGAACGGTGACTGGAGTAAACTGCACGTGCTGTTCGTTACACTCGCCATGAATTTGGGTCTGTGATCCCAAAGTTGACGTCACAAGCACACCACTACAGGCAACTAGGAAAGGGTCGACTCAAAATATCTATCGCATAGTCCGTCATGTAAAGGAGTGGGCCTTGGCGATGGGGCGCTCGGTCACACAAGGGGCAACATTATTGTGGAAGGCCAATCTCCCGATCGTCTTACTTTAAGCACTTAGTATGAGTTCGCAAATAGAACCATAGACAAATGATAGATTGCACCTGTTTTAAGTCAGTAGAATTGAAAAAACATTCTTGATATCAAACATTAATCTGATTATTTATTGTATACGTGTCCGCTAATCGTCTTATATAATATAAAATGTCCTTTTTTTGATGAAAACTATAAATTTCTTTTAGTTACCTTATTTTGCACTGATAACAAGTGAATTATTTATGTGTAAAAACTACCACTTTTGACCAAGTACCTTGTCAAATTTCTCAAATATAGTCAATAGTCTAATTTCGCAAACTGATCTCTCATCAAATCTCAAGTGTTGGCCTCTATTAAGGAATATAATTTAAGCCGAGTATTTTAATGCTTCCATATGTAGTTAATTTTTGCATAAATACATGGACAATTCCTATTCCACTTGTCATGGCAATTTCGAATTTTTGACTTCATCGCAGGGCTAAAGTTTAAAAAAGCTTTGATTTGTGAAAAAAACGGTGATTATATTATTTTAGAAAAACTAGCGTCAAATAAATGCCAGCGACGAACTACATTGTCAACCTTCATGCAGTTGGTGACACATTTCATAAAACTTAAACCAATATTAAAAAAATAGAAAGTAAAAAAGAAAAGATTTCTCAAGATGAATTGTAAAAACGATAATCGTACGGTGTTATAAAGATGGAGTATCTTGCAACATAATCCCAAAATGCATTTTTTAACTTCAGGATGTTGGCTTAAGAACTTATATCGCCTGTGAAAAAAACACCCAGTGAAATATTTCTGATGAAATATGCGTGATTTTTATTGACGTGCATCTTTCTATAAACTCAAATATATTATACGGAACATATATTCAAGAAGCTCATTTTTATTGATCTTTTAATATTTAATCACATCAATTTTAACATGTTTTCTCAAAGGAAGGCTCAGTTAAGGTTTAAATTAAATTTTCTAGTACAAGAATTTCGCTTAGCCCGATCCTCCCTTTTCTTCGTATTAAGCAGTTCCGTGTACAAGCAGCACGTCTTCCATATAGTAAGAAAACAACACTATTTTATTTCCTTCCGAACATGCAATATAATGGTTAGAAACTTTTCAATGGTTGGTGATAATGCTGCTTACTTTCTAAAGGGGTATTAATATGCTAAACGAAACAATGCTATTTCCATGGTTATTATTACTTGTTACAATTTTCCTAATTAGAACCTTTTTTTGAAAATTAACAGAAGCACTTTCTCAGAGAATACAATTGAAAAAAGACGTCATTTTCAGTACTGCAGCATTATTTAAAGATAGCACCTTCATGGTAATATACCGGCTTTGGAATGAGCTATACCCTGAATGCCTGCACAATGGATAATCTGTAAAAATGGTAACGTAGGTACTTTGCTATTCTCTCATGTTTTACATAAAGTAAACCATTAATATGTTTCAATGTAAAAGACAACTTGGCGAGCATACGCGCTGCTTTCGATAACTTCTCTTCAGGCCAGTACAGTTATAGGGAAAAGTTAGAACGCAGTAGAAATTTAAAACATGAAATCGATAATGTTCGTCCATTTGTGTGGGTTATCTGAGGAATGTGCATAGGGGAAGGGTGAAAAGAGACAATGTGATAAGCGGTAGTAAGTGTTTGGTAGAGCCGTTCTAGGAGAAGGGGGAGGACAGAGATGGCGCGGGGGATGCATGCAGTTAAGCAGCCGTTGGCCAAGCTAAGCGCGGAGCTTATACAAGTTTCTTTTGTGCGCACAAGACCGGCTTCTTCAACCTAATGGCAGTCGCTTCTACTGCTGCTAGTAGACGTTGAACCAGTGGCTTGGGGTAGTTTGGTAGGACCTTATAAATTACATGGAAAGCTTTGCTGGGGTCCACACTATTCCCGGTGTCAACAAGATGTGCAAGGATGGCCCTTTTTATGCTCTTGATTTCCTTTTTGCTCAGCCATGCTGGGATGTGTTCTTTTATTCTTTTGGATAAGCGCCGACTCGTGCGACCAATATAACCCGCTCCACAGGAGCAAGTAAATGAGTTAATGCACATGGATGTGGTCTGAGCCGGCTCCTCTTATTTTATACATGAAAAAAGTGAATGTTTCGGTTTTTCATAAGTTTAATAATTGCTGAATAATTTTGAACATTATCGGCCGTTTAACCTGACTCAACGTTTTAGAAACTTCATGCTATATCCATTCTGCGTTATAAAGGAATACAAATTTCACAACGGTATGAATAAGAGGTCATAAAGTTCTCATAAAATAATGCAATGGATTTAAATCATTTTTAATACATTGTAGGTAATATAAATAAATTGACGGATAAGATGTATTATAGAGGAACGTTTCAAGTGTTTAAAAAATTTCATAATAACAAACCTTTATAAAATCGAAAGATACCTCTTCGTCAAGTATGCAATTTGAAGATGACACATTTTTTATCAACTGAAAACAATAAATAATGTTTTTTTTCGTGTTTTCTGTAAAATTTATTTGAGATTATATGTTCATTTATATTCAATGAGAAAATTATAACCATATTTTACATTTTATACGTTTATTAGTCGTTCAGGAAGTAGCCCGTTCAAAAGCCGGTATTCTAGCGTGAATAAAATATCTTGGAATAAGGCTGCAAGATAATTAACACAACCACCCTTCTTAAGTGATTTGTTTGAAGCGAAAAATGAATATTTTAGAATTTCGGTTTACATTTGCTGACCTAGGGGTACGCAGCGGGGCTGACGCAGCGTTACGGATCCTAGTTCAAACAATTTGGGCCTGCAAGCTATTATTCCCATCAAACACCAACTGGTCGCACCTGGCAGTGAATTATAACATTGTAAAATTTGCTATAATGGATACCAATACTTAAAAGGAAACAATTCAATGTTTTTGATAACTGAGGGACTTCCTTTGGTTCCGATAAAATCATCAGTCACTATTTTTTACCAATCAAAAATTATTATACATATGTTGTTTGAAGTGTTGAAGGCATACATATCAAGGTGTTCCATCAGGTAAAAGAATAACTTTGCGTTCCATAGAAATAGGCAACGTCGTGTTGGCCTTAATTTATAGTGTAAATATTGGCTGTCCATTTATAAAACTGGTGGCAAGCAACATTCTTCACGGAAGAGAACCTGTAAAATACTGTGATTCTTTGCCAGCGAAGCCTTGTTCGCAGCAGTTTTCAAGTTCTTACTTCACAAGGTGCTGTCGAGGAAAGTGAAAAAATACGGGGTTTGTAGCACTCACAGCAGGTCATAGAATCGATATTATGCCCTAACCACCAGATGGTTTAAAATAGAAATAACAGACTATGGCCGTTATTCCACTGTGGCTATGAGGTTATTCATGCGGAAAACGCAGAAATGTCCAGGTCTTGTGACGGGAACTGCACGTTTTTGTTGGCATCTCAGGATGCGGATGGAAGAACAACAAATAGTCAACAAATATTGAATACGTAAGACAATTTAAAACTTTCCTCAATTTTGCGACTTGCTGCTGGTATTGTTGGGCCGCAAAGATCGTTCTAATAACTTTATCCTATCAAATTTATAAAAATAGGTTTTTCCCTGGCTTTTACGCCAACCACTCCCAGTCATGCGGTAATACGTCTTCCCAATCGTGAAAGCGAAGCACATTAAAAATCGGTTACTCTGATCTGAAGAAAAGCGCGCAGTCAGAGCACAAGTGCGAAGGTGAAAAACGGCAACAAAACACCCTCCCGTAGATATTCAAGCGACAGTTCGACCGTCGTAGTCCGACGATGTCCACCGTATGCTCATGGGAAAGTTGAGCAGGGACGGTGACTTGCGCATGAATTAGTTTTAAGTGATAGTAGCCTTGCGCTGCAGCTACCGCACTCTCTCCTCCTCCCCCACCTGAGCCCGGTGTCAAGACAGAGTCAAGAAGACCGGAGGCGGGAGAGGACGCAGGTGGCTGGCGCGGCCGGGTCCCCTAAGTCCTAGCCGCCCCTAGGCGTGCCACCACACCTCCATGTTCGGCATTTGTTATGGGAGCGCAACCCGAATAACGCCTGCCGTGCTCTTAAATGGCCCCCGTGTTGGTCCAACGCATCTACCACGTGGCCCGTTTAGGGGGCACAAGATATCCAAGCACGTAAGATACCACACACAGCTGTCAATTCCTCAACTCATTCACCAAAAGGATGCGTAGTAAAATAAAACAAAACAGGCAAATGTTCATAAGAAGAATGCTGTTCGAACCCTGTTATCGTTTCTATTTATCTGAGTGTTCAGAGCCATACTAGAGTCCATCGTAATGGGCGTCAGGACTCTACAATTTAATCCCACATCAGTTCATCAGCCCAGAAGAAAATGCATCTGTGGCTCGATATCTCCGTTGTCAATTTATACAGAACGGGTGTCCGAAGGTATTCATAAACCAAGGCCTACGTGTTCATCCCCAGAGGACCTAATTACAAACAATACCTACGTTACGGTGCGCTCTGCCAAAAATCATGAATGGGCTTAATGTTACTGAGCATATTGCTGTAGATTTTCAGAAGGAATTGGATGCCAAATTGGACACACAAAACGCATGCTCAAAGAGATAATACACGAACCTAAGCTGGCTGTGCAACGGGGGGGAGTGCATTATCAAAAGTGGCTACCACAACTACGAAAAGGATAAATAATTTAAATTCGCAGACACACCAGATACAATACTGGCCACAAGTCGACTGAAGCCTGGGCGTTCGATGAGAACTCATTTAATCGATGTATTAGCCTAGCGTCAGGATACGGCGGCCTGCGAATTCACCTCCAGACTGGCGTTACTGATAGTAGATTGGTTTCTAATCTTTTAAGCGGTTGCTTGATTTGTTAGCGCTTATATCTGTGACGATAGACTCCAGTATGAGTTTGAAAGTTCTCATACATAAAGGAAACATTACTTTTCTACCTGAAGAACAAGATCGATCAATTCAAGACCAACTAGCTCAACATGCCGGTTGAATATATGTTACATTTTGCAAATTTAATGCATTGGCAACGAAAGAGCCGGCTTAGATCCCATCCACGTCAGAAGTTCACCAAATCGGCACAGATGAGACTTTCTTCCTTCTCAAAGATGATTTACAAAGCTTCAAGCAGCACCAGAACACAGCACTAAACAGACACAATCGAAAGTTCAGCCATCTTAGTCCGTCGATATCCACCGTATGTTCTATACTACGGTAATACAAGGACGGTGACTTGCGCTTGGATTAGTTTTAAGTGGTAGTAGACTTGCGTGACATCTACCGCACTCTCTCTTTCTCCTCTTTCACCTATGCCCGGTGTCAAGACAGAGACAAGAAGACCGGAGATGAGATGATAATATTGGGAACTTGAGCCCGTCGTTCAGCCCGAATATATATCTCATAACCGGTGGGCGTTCATTAACGAATGTCAATATTACCTATCTAAACTGCCAAGACAATAAACACGTTGGACGTCTGACCAGCAAGTCACAGGTTGGAGCCTCGGATATGGCACCGCTTGGGTAAGACTGGCTGATGACGGTAAATGAACCTAAAAAGGTCATTCTAGTCCCAATTTGTCTTTGCTGGCAAGGTAAATCGACCAACAATACTATCCGCTGTGCGGCTGATAGTGAGGTGCAGGAGTGGATTGTAAGGCAGAACGGAAAGAGTGAGTTCCGTTAGCGATCAACGCAAATGACATAATAATTTCAAACAAATTATAAAATCGACGCTGTATAATGACATCCTGTTCAATTTTGCTCAAACTATGGCTATGAGTTAAAAATCCATCTGAGATGCTTCGGTTAGCAATCATTTTATAGGAAGACTAACCTGAATTATAATTGAGCACATACTAAAAGATGCTGAAATCTTCAGAAGAACTGTTCAATTCAGCAGAAAATCATTACGAAGGTACAGATTTTGACGATGACAAATGATGTCTACAAAATATGTACAGGAGAGGATATTTTGTGCATCTTTTTATTAAAAGATATTTAAATACAGAAAAGCGTCGAATATCATTGCACAGACATACATCCCACTGAACAAGACGTTATTTTACAGTGCCATTTCGGCAAGCGGACGAAAGAAACGGGTTTAAAAGCCTGTAATCTGAGAAGATTTAAATAGCTGACGATTATGCCAGAGGACAACCAATGTTATATCACAACGTAAACAATCTTTTCGACTCGAAAACGCATTTCAGTATTTTGGTTAACATTTCATGAAATAGCACAAGTACCGTAGAGACGGAAAATATTTTTTGAAACTAAAACATGGAAAAACTCTGTCAAACTTCGGCACTAAATTAAAGAGAATTTTTCTGAAATACAGCTGAGAAAAGACGTAGTGAGGCGGCTAAAAAACAAAGAAACGGAATACCTAAAATAAAGCTCTATCACTGCCTACCTAGCTAGACCCGTTAAATATTTGTCGAAGCACGCGCGAGTATGAACTTCCACATAGTGCGGGTGGTTTTGCGATGAGGTGGTCAGGTGTAGGGCTAGGGCACGGGAGTAGAAACCCTGCGGAATTTAGTGCAAGTCCACATGTAATAAGCGGAAATAACTGTGTTTACCTCCCCCAAAAAAATAGTTAACACCAAGCATCACAGTCCCGTGAGCAACCTCATTTTTAGGATGGCATCATCTTGTTAAGCATTAGGTTATTAGCAAGCAACCAAACGGATAACATGTCAAGGCAAAATAACCAGTCCTAATCAGCTGCAAACCCACTGTTCCCTCATAAAAAAATCATTTGAATTTAAATACCAGCGCTGTAGATGGAAGCTATTCATTTTGTATACAGTGCACACGCAAGGAAATGCGCAATTTATTTACCTACTTTGTGTTTTTTTGGGGGTTTAATTTTGATCTGAGGGACAGAGAAACTCCAATTATTAATTTTTTTACAAAGGAGTTTAGAATAAAGCTAACCAAATTGTCAGTCTCTGACAACTTATTGTACTTTGTCAGCGTTGGCAAATGTTGGGCAACTTCAAATATCTGAAACTAGAGAAGGGTCCGGTTTCCGGCTGAAAACAAAACTGCACTTTAAAAAGTAAAAGAAAACATTTGGGCAGCCCTTCTCAAGTTAGGTTCTGAGGTGTTAAATAACAAACCTAAACAATACGAAAAAATGTTTAAACCTATTATATTCTGTAAATCAGACGTTACCAAGGTATTGCGCTGGGTGTCCTCTTATACGGTGTCCTTCAGATCAAAGCCCAAAGTAGTTCTGAGGATGAAGATGCAAGCAATAGAAGACAAATATTTTTAACCTGAAATTTTAGATTCTCACTCGAACCCACTATCAAGAACAGTCATTGATAAGAGGTGCCCGTCTGTGATGACGGTTTCGAGTGAGCAGGCGTACTAACCTCTGGTTCCAATAACCATATCTTCCTCTGATAATGACGAGTGCATCTGTTTCTGAATCTAATATCAGAGGAAAAAATTCTGAAATTCAAGGCGAAACAAACTTAAACAAGAATATAAAAACGAGACAGCAAGACATTTAAAGACCCATGGCTTTTAATGTAATGAGGATCGGCAGCTGATTTATTTTAAATTTCAATTAACTGCAGAAAAAGTAAAATGGATTTATTACCCTCAAAAGTATGGTTTATTAATAGATGTGCAAAAATGTCTACATCCAACACGTCGTGGGGCACTATACCTGCTAGCTCTAAGTTTTAAGCAAGCCATCTTCGACTAAGCCAAACGGTTGGCAAAGGTTAGCTCTAAATAAAATTTTTAACATGTTTGGTTTGAAATCAACACCCTTTTTCGAATAGGTAACTTTGTATATGAATACGTGTCACAGACCACAGCTGCGTATCTATGATCTATTTACAAACGTTGGATATTACTTTCACTAAAACAGACTTATCTAAAAAAAGTTATCGAATTCAAAAATACCTTTTTATTTCGCGTATTTTGCTGAGACCGTCGTCAGACGACGGGTTGGTTTGACTAGCTTAAAAATTCAAAAGTAAACCTTGATTTTCCGACGAGCCTTTTTTCTTCAAATATATATATATGTTTATGTGGATATATATAGTGTGTTTCGGACTAATTATGTCTTTATTTAGCCAATCATAGCCCTGATTACTAGTTTGGACTGGAAACACAAACATGCGCCAGAGTACGGCGCAGACAGTCCACACACTGGGTCTAGCGATGGGTCATAAGCGCATCATTGAACCAAAGTTCATCAGTGCCTCGCCACCTGTCATGCTCTATCACTGCAGATGGGGTTTTTATTCAAACAGGAATAGGCGCACACCGATCTAGTGGCTTCCCGAACCAAAGAAGCTCTGTATGGGTGGCAAAGGTAACGAACAGGCAAACAATTAACAGGCCGAAGTCGACCAAGTCATAATTACGGAGATGAAAGACGACTAAAAAATATGTGTAGATTGATATAGCCTGTTTCGGGCTTATTCTGCCTTCATTTGGCCAATCATAACTTTGACCAGTAGCTCGGACTGGAAACCAAAACATGCACAGACCTGTACACACACTAGATCAAGCAGATGGGTCTAGCTGAAAAGCGAATCATGAGGCCCAAAGAACCGCTACCAAAGACAGAACAATCAGCTGTGGTCCACAGCATACCATGTCAAAACTGTGATGTGAAGTATGTTGGTGAGACGAGCAAAGGTCTTGGTACAAGACTGCATGAACACAAGCCTGCAATCAAAAGGAAGATTAAGCTGTCTTTGATCTATGACCATATACAACAGAAGAACGACAGTTGCGCCTATGAGAAAGCGAGGGCAATCGGCCGAGTCGAGGATAAGATGGCCGGACTGCTACTCGAAATTTGGTCCTCCACGGGCACACTTAGCAGCGCTCTGGACTTGCATCCCACCTACCAGGCGATCGCACAAGGCTCGAGTCTGTTCGGGCAGGGACAATGGCACAGTCGAGCAAAATCACGTGTGACCGACAACCGAGAGAAAAAAGAGAACAGCCGGCCAAAAGCAAAGTGACCAGCGTGGTACACCATCTCACAACCACGCTCACGAGACTGAAATCAACTCAAGCACTACGCAGGCTGACTTGCCAACAAGTACGACGGCAGCAGAAGAAAAAAATGTCACGGGAGTGGAGAGGTCAACCCTTGAACAGGCAGCTTAAAGTTCGTACGACAAGCACTGATAAAATTCCAGGCCGCCTCAAGGCTAAAGCCGTCAAAACCAGCAGGAAGATCAACCAAAGAATTCTGATGATGGAAACAAGGGAGTATCTGAAACGTGAGTCCAAATAAATTCCGGTCCGTGAACTCTTCCTTTCTGCTTCGTCTTTTTTGATAAGATCTCTGGACCTTGAATATTCACTATCTTTATCTCTGTCTCTCTCACACACACACGACGACAGTTCGACCGTCGATTTCGACGAGGTCCACCGTATGCTCCACACCAGGTGGTGCAGGGACGGTGACTTGCGCGTGAATTAGTTTTAAGTGATAGTAGCCTTGCGCTGCAGCTACCGCACTCTCTCCTCCTCCCCCACCTGAGCCCGGTGTCAAGACAGAGTCAAGAAGACCGGAGATGGGAGAGGGCGCAGGTGGCTGGCGCGGCCGGAGCCGCCCCTGGGCGTGCCACCACACCTGGCTCGGATCCCACGGTGTGGGAGTGCCATAAAGGCCACATTAAGAAGGAGCCATTGCAACCTGACTCTCAGTCCGCCAGTCAGCCACTCCACACAAAAACACACATTGGGCTGGCCACGCGGTCCGAGTTATCCCGTCAGTTGGCAACCTTCCAAGCCACGGCTTTAAGCGCACCGTGATAGTTTCAAGTGCGTCAGATTGTTTATAGTGAGGAATATGCACTTAGCTGTCGACCTCACTCTCTCTCTCCCACCCCCACAGTCAGACTACTGTCCGAGCCGGTCAGTTGCCTGATGTGGGAGTGGGCGCATTGGCTGACGGATCGGCGTACCCGTCTTCGCGCGCCACAGCACGACCTGGCCCCCATAACGCACACACCAGGATTCACAAACTCAGGGGATATGGAGCAGCCATCGCCGTCTGACTCCCAGTCCACTGGTCAGCCACTCGACACACACAGCACATACACTGAGCCGACGGCGTGGTCTGGTGGAAGCGTCAGATTGGCAGACTTCCCAGCCACGGTTTCTAGGAAACCGTGATATACTCTGGTAAATGGTGATTGTGAGGGTGTAGTCGATGTATTGGTGTAGGTAGTGTGTGCTGATGTAGCTAGCCTCCGGTGGTTTACCGGAGGTTGTCAGGAGGTGCATGTGTCCTAAGAGGCCCATGCGGTGTGTAAATGTGCGGGAGCAAGGAGGTCAGTGAAGGCGGGCGCGTCGACTATATGTCGGAGCCCCAGGCACTGGTTCACCAGCCTCCGTGCGATGGATTCGCAGGTGACCGGCCAGGCCGATGCGTGAGTTGAAGTTGCGGGCGCAGTGTGGGCAGGAGAAATCGGTAGAGGCTGGGGCGATGTCATTCATGGTAGTGGGGGTGGCAGGGGCGCTAAGAATGGCAGGAGCGGAGGGTGTGAATGGTGTATCGGTGTTGTCGGCATTGTGGTGAATTCCGCTGTCATGGATGCGCATGTGACCGAATAGGCCCATGCGATGAGTGAATGCGCGAGTACAGTGAGGGCAGTGGAGGCGACGATCTCTGCTGTGTGATGGTGTTCCAGGCACTGGCTCACCGGTCTCTGTACGATGTATTCGCAAGTGACCGACCAGGCCGATGCGTGAGGTGAATGTGCGGTCGCATTGAGTACAGCTTAGAGAGATTCCCCATCGCTGATGGTGGTTGTGGTGGTAGTAGTGAAGGCGAAGGCAATGGTGGTTGCGGTGGTGGGGGTAACAGGCGATGAGTAGATGGATGTGGTCTCTATGATGGTGGGAGTAATGGAATTGATGTCAGGAGTGAGGGTGGGGGAGTCAGAATGAGGGTTGGCAGAATTTGACGTAGAAATTGGAATTGTGGGATTGTTGGTGCATTGCGTCCGAAGATGTCCGACCAGGCCGATTCGCGCGCGGAAGATGCGTTGACAGCGCGGGCATGTTGGCAGGGCCTGGGCATTGGCGGTGTTGGTGCGGGCGCTGGTGACTTTCGTGCCGCTCTTTTGGCCTTGGCGGCGGCGATCCGGTTGGCCTCGTAGATTGCTGAACCAGTCTTCACTGATCTTCTCCATGCCGGTCTATCCTGGGCGAGGTCTTCCCAGGTCGCCGAGTTGATTTGCAGTTGCTTCAGCGATTTCTTCAAAGTGTCCTTGTAGCGTCGTTTTTGACCCCCCTGCCGACGAGAACCCGTAGCGACATCTCCGTAGAAAATCGTTTGGGTAGTCGCTCGTCGTCCATTCTTACCAAGTGGCCGCTCCATCGCAGTTGCACTTGCCTCAGCATGGCATGGATGCTGAGGATTCCGGTCCGCTCCAGGACTTCCGTGTCCGGTATCCCTGTCTTGCCATCTCAGCTTCAGTATTCTGCGGAGGCAGCTGAGATGAAAGTGATTCAGCTTCCTGGCTTGGTTCGAGTAGACGGTCCAGGTTTCCGCTCCGTAAAGGAGTGTCGACAAGACGACGGCCTTGTACATCTTCAGTTTGGTGTTCAGGTGAATACCGTGGCGATTCCACACGGAGGCCTGCAGCCGGCCGAAGGCCTGACTAGCTTTGGAAATCCGTTGGGCAACCTCGTCATCGATTCTCGTGTTGCGCGAAATCGTGCTTCCTAGATAAGCGAAGGTCTCCACGTTTTTTGAGTTGAGCACCGTTGACATTGATTCGAGGAGCATTGTATTCCGCGCTGGGTGGCGGCTGGTGCATGACAACCGTTTTGGCTGTACTGATTGTTAATCCAAAATCGGCGCAGCCTTCGGCGAAGAGGTCCATGCTCCTTTGCATGTCCTCCTCCGTCACGGTGTTAAGGGCGCAGTCGTCCGCGAAGAGCAAGTCATGGACTGTAGTCGTAGACACGCGCGTTGGAGCCTGCATACGCCGACTGTTGAGAAGGCGCCCGTCAGTTCTGTAGGCGATGCGAATACCAGGCTGCTCATCACGGTAGGCGTCCATCAGCATAGCCGAGAACATGAGACTGAAGAGGGTGGGGGCCAGTACGCAGCCCCTGCTTTACTCCGTTGGTCACTGCGAATGCTTCGGATACCGTCCCGTTGTCAGTGACGCGCGCCGTCATCCCGTCATGAAGCTGACGCACCATGTGCGTGAACCGCTCAGGACAACCAAATTTCTGCATGACTTTCCACAGTCCGTCACGATTCACCGTGTCAAAGGCTTTCGTTAGATCCACGAAGGTAGTGTAAAGGTGAGTTCGCATCTCCTGACACTTCTCTTGTAGCTGGCGGGCGGCGAAGATCATATCGGTTGTCCCGCGGTGTCGGCGGAAGCCACATTGGCTTTCCGGGAGCAGGCCCCTGCTCTAGATGACCGTTAAGACGATTGAGAAGGATACGGGCGAAGATCTTCCCGGCGATGTTGAGCAACGAGATGCCTCTGTGATTATCACAGAGTTGCCGGTTCCCCTTCCGTTTGTAGAGATGGACGATGGTCGCGTCTTTGAAATCCTGAGGAACTTGTCCTTGGCGCCACATCTCCTGGAAGAGTGTTGTGAGTTCTGCCATCAGCCGGGGCCCACCGTGCTTGTAGACTTCCGGTGGGATTGCGTCGGATCCCGGTGCTTTACCGCTGGAAATCTGCTGCACGGCCCGGATGGTTTCTGGTAGGGAAGGCGGCAGATCCAGGTCATTGTTCGTGTCCACTTGAGGGAGCCGGTCAATGGCAGCATCGGAGATGGCTGATGAGCAATTAGGACACTTCTGAAGTGCTCGGCCCAGCGCTTCAGAATTTGCGATTTCTCTGTCAGCAGTGTTGTCCCATCAGAGCTGAGCAGCGGTGCGGACCCCTTGATACACGGGCCGTAGATGGCCTTGATGGCTTTGAAAAAGTTTTTCATTTCATTGCGGTCCGCATACCCCTGGATTTCTTCAGCCTTTCGGATCATCCAGGCATCCTGCATCTCCCGCAGCCGTTGTTGTACAAGGCGCCGGCATCTGAAAAAGGCTGCTTTGGTGGCGTCAGTCCGAAGGTCCATGTAGGCTTTGTGTAGTCTATTCTTCTCCGCGAGTAAGTTGCTGATGTCGGCGTCATTGTCGTCAAACCAGTCCTGGTGTCGACGGTGTGCGCGTCCGAGTACATCGAGGGCGGTGGACTGGATGACATTTCGCAGTTGACACCATCGTGTCTCCACGGTATCGTTATCATCTGGAGCATGCAGGTCCTCCAGTTTCTCGGTTATTTGGTTGCTGAAATCAAAACAGTGAGCAGGCAAATTTAATAAAAAGAGTATTTAACTTACATGGCGGCCTCTTACCTTGGGGCCTTCGTCGGGGTTGCAGTCGGAGCCTCATCTGGGAGATGACGAGGCGGTGATCTGTCCAACCATCGGCATCGCGGATCGCCTTGGTTACCAGCACGTCCTGTCGATCTCGCCTCCGGACGAGAACATAGTCCAGCAGATGCCAGCGCCGCGACCGAGGGTGCATCCACGTGGCCTTCTCCCGCGTCGGAAGGCGGAAGAAGGTGTTGGACAGCAGGAGACGGTGTTCCGCACACGTGCGCAGAAGAAGGAGGCCGTTAGCGTTGCAGCTACCCAGACCGTGGGGACCCAGCACTCCCCTGCCAGGCAGCGTGGTCCGTCCCGACGCGGGCATTGAAGTCACCAAGGACAATTAACTTGTCCTCTTTCGGCACAGTCGCCAGCAAGGCGTGCAGGTCCTCGTAGAATTGGTCCTTCGCCGCATCAGAGCTCGTCATTGGGGGAGCGTAGGCGCTGATGATGGTGGCGAACTGGTCTCCCCGAAGAGGCAGGCGGAGGCTCATCAGGCGATCATTGATACCCTGCGGCAGACAGGGCAGACGTCCCACGATGTCGTTACGGATGGCAAAGGCAACACCAGCGTCGCGTCGCTCTGCCTTTGGCCGGCCGCTCCAGAAGAAGGTGTAGCTGGCCCCCACCTCCTCCAGCTGACCCTGCTCAGAGAATCGGGTCTCGCTGAGAGCAGCAATGTCCACCTTGTAGCGCGCCAGTTCCCGAGCGACTAGCGCCGTCCGCCGTTCCGGCCGGTTGCTCCTAGGATTGTCTAAAAGGGAACGAACATTCCAGGCTGCTAGTGTGAGTGGACTCACCCGAGCAGCCTGGAGAGTATGGCGAGGGGATGAGGACGGGGGTATTGTTGTTTGTTTGAGTTTTTACGACCGCGTAGTTTGCGATCTGCGAGCCGCGGCCGGCTGCAGAAGACGTGAGAACCAGCATTTTTTTAGGGCACATTTTCTAGCCCCTTCCTCCGCGAGGAGGCAAGCAGTGCTATCCCTAAATAGGGCTGCTCGGACATCCCAGACGGCTGCCGAACTCCACTATGGGTCACGGTTTTGGTTTAGTGGAAGAACGACCCGAGTTAGTCTGGGCCGCCTACGGGGTTGCTGTCGCCCCCACCGTAGGACTTTTTGAGAGGGGGGAGAGATGGGAAGTTCGGGAGTCAGACATACCGGGTGTGGAGGCACACACAACACCGGAGACCCTCACCTGGTTTAGCCCGCCGGTCGTGACGGTTGCCCGGGGTGTGGCCGCTGGGAAGAACCCAACTTCGAGGAGCCACAGGTGAGAGTTGGGTACCAGTTAGAGGCGGCCACAGGAGCATTCACCACCTGTATGAGACAAATGGAGCGACCAAATGCAAGCTGTGTGGTGCTGCCCCTAACTAGTACACCTACACCCCTCTCACACACACACACACACACAGTTCGACCGTTGATTATGACTAGGTCCACCGTATGCTCCACAGAAGGGTGGTGCTGGGACGGTGAC
The DNA here is from genome assembly GCA_017591395.1 of Schistocephalus solidus. NCBI lineage: Eukaryota > Metazoa > Platyhelminthes > Cestoda > Diphyllobothriidea > Diphyllobothriidae > Schistocephalus > Schistocephalus solidus. Next base: position 155,364 of record WEDG01001587.1, read on the forward strand.
TTGCGCGTGATTTAGTTTAATGTGATACTAGACTTGCGCTGCAGCTACCGCACTTTCTCCTCCTCCCCACCTGAGCCCGGTGTCAAGACAGAGTCAAGAAGACCGGAGATGGGAGAGGGCGCAGGTGGCTGGCGCGGCCAGAGCCGCCCCTGGGCGTGCCACCACACCTGGCTCGGATCCCACGGAGTGGGAGTGCCATAAAGGCCACATTAAGAAGGAGCCATTGCAACCTGACTCTCAGTCCGCCAGTCAGCCACTCCACACAAAACACACATTGGGCTGACCACGCGGTCCGAGTTATCCCGTCAGTTGGCAACCTTCCAAGCCACGGCTTTCAGCGCACCGTGATAGTTTCAAGCGCATCAGATTGTAATAGTGAGGAGCATGCGCTGAGCCGTCGACCTCACTCTCTCCTCCACCCCTACAATCAAACCACTGTTCAAGCTGGCCAGCTGTCTGATGCGGAAGTGGGTGCAGCTGCTGGTGACCTCATCTATCTGTACGATGTACACAACCTAGCCCCCCAAACACGAGCACCAAGATTTCTCACAACAGGGGGTTGAATGGCTTACATCTCACATGTGTGAGATAGCCAGAGGTAACGTTAGGAAGGAACCATCGACGCCTGACACTCTGACCACCAGTTAGCCACTCCGCACAACACACATTGGACTTACTGTGAGTTCTGAGTGTAATTGTCTGCTGGCGACATTCTAAAACACACACACGACAGTTCGACCGTCGTAGTCCGACGATGTCCACCGTATGCTCCATGGGAAAGTGGAGCAGGGACGGTGACTTGCGCGTGATTTAGTTTAAAGTGATAGTAGACTTGCGCTGCATCTACCGCACTCTCTTCTCATCCCCACCTTAGCCCGGTGTCAAGACAGAGTCAAGAAGACCGTAGGCGGGAGAGAACGCAGGTGGCTGGCGCGACTGGGTCCCCTAAGTCCTAGCCGCCCCTACGCGTGCCACCACAACTCCATGTTCGGCATTTGTTATGGGAGCGCAACACGAATAACGTCTGCCGTGCCCTAATGTGGTCCCCGTGTTGGTCCAACGCATCTACCACGTGGCCCGTTTAGGGGGCACGTTAGGGGGCCCCTTTTTAGAGGGCATACACAAACACGACAGTTCGACAGTCGTAGTCCGACGATGTCCACCGTATGCTCATGGGAAAGTTGAGCAGGGACGGTGACTTGCGCGTGATATAGTTTAATGTGATAGTAGACTTGCGCTGCATCTACCGCACTCTCTCCTCCTCCCCCACCTGAGCCCGGTGTCAAGACAGAGTCAAGAAGACCGGAGGCGGATAAGGACGCAGGTGGCTGGTGCAGCTTGGTCCCCTAAGTCCAAGCACACCCTTGGCGTGCCACCACACCTCTATGTTCGGCATTTGTTAGCGAAGCGCAACCCGAATAACGCATGCCGTGCCCTGATGTGGCCTCCGTGTTGGTCCAACGCATCTACCACGTGGCCCGTTTAGGGGGCATGCACACACACACGGCAGTTTGACCGTCGATTTCGACGAGGTACACCGTATGCTCCACACCACGTGGTGCAGGGACGATGACTTGCGCGTGAATTAGTTTTAAGTGATAGTAGCCTTGCGCTGCAGCTACCGCACTCTCTCCTCCTCCCCCACCTGAGCCCGGTGTCAAGACAGAGTCAAGAAGACCGGAGATGGGAGAGGGTGCAGGTGGCTGGCGCGGATGGAGCCGCCCCTGGGCGTGCCACCACACCTGGCTCAGATCCCACGGATTGTGAGTGCCATAAAGGCCACATTAAGAAGGAGCCATTGCAACCTGACTCTCAGTCCGCCACTCCACACAAAACACACATTGGGCTGATCACGCGGACCAAGTTATCCCGTCAGTTGGCAACCTTCCAAACCACGGCTTTTAGCGCACCGTGATAGTTTCAAGTGCGTCAGATTGTTTATAGTGAGGAAAATACGCTGAGCTCTCGACCTCACTCTCTCCCCCACCCCCACAATCAGACCACTGTCCGAGCCGGTCAGTTGTCTGATGCGGAAGCGGGCGCAGCTGCTGGTGACCTCGTCTTCGTGTACTACGTACACGACCTGGCCCCCAAAACACAAGCACCAGGATTTCACACAACAGGGGGTTGAACGGCTTACATCTCACATGTGTGAGATAGCCAGAGGTCACGTTAAGAAGGAGCCATCGCAGCCTGACTTTCAGACCACCAGTCAGCCACTCCACACAACACACATTGGACTAACTGCGAGGTCTGAGTGTAATTGTCAGTTGGCAACCTTCCAACCGTGGCACTCAACGTAACCGCACTCTCTTCTCCTCCCCCACCTGAGCCCGGTCTCATGACACAGTCAAGAAGACCGGAGATGGGAGAGGGCGCAGGTGGCTGGCGCGGGCGGAGCCGCCCCTGGGCGTGCCACCACACCTGGCTCGGATCCCACGGAGTGGGAGTGCCATAAAGGGTACATTAAGAAGGAGCCATTGCAACCTGACTCTCAGTCCGCCAGTCAGCCACTCCACACAAAACACACATTGGGTTTACCACGCGGTCCGAGTTATCCCGTCAGTTGGCAACCTTCCAAGCCACGGCTTTTAGCGCACCGTGATAGTTTCAAGCGCGTCAGATTGTTTATAGTGAGGAATATGTGCTGAGCTGTCGACCTCACTCTCTCCCCCACCCCCACAGTCATATATATATATATATATATGAAGAAAGAAGGTTCGTCGGAAAAATCGAGTTTTACTCGTTAGGGCTCTTTGTGTCGGAGGCGAAGAGGGATGGTAACTGAATGTGACTGCCGAGGTAAACATAATGTTCGTCGATGCGGAATGGGGACAGAGGTAAGTGTACCGATGTTGGAGGTGTTAATAGTCTCAACTATTGTTTGCCATGTCAGGGGAGGGGGTGGCTAGACAGTGAGTTTCAACTTGGCACAGAAAAGATTATCAGTCCTGGTTAGGTTGTGGGCGCAAGTCAGTGAGCCGGGCACGCAGGCCTTCGTATTGAGAGTCCAGATCGATATGGCGGTAGATGCTGTTTGTCTTGGAGTGCCAAGCTTCGAAGAATTCTCGTGCCTGCTTGGTGTCAGCCATGGCGACCACTTCGGTTGCGTTCCAATTGAAGCGGTGGTCACAGTCCACTGCGGGCGCAAACACGAGGGACAAGGGATCGCGTCGGCGGATAGCCAGTTTATGTTCGTTTATGCGGGTCCCAAGTTGTCGACCCGTGTGGCCTACGTCTGCACGAGAGCAATTTGCACACGGAATGCGGTAAATTACATTCGTTTGCTGCTCTTTTATTGTGTATTCTTTGACTCGCAATAGTGCTGCACGCAGGGAGGACGCCGGTTTGTGAGCGATGGAGATGCCAAACCGATTTAATTTTCTGGCGATCGCTTCGGAAATTCCCTGCATGTAGGGTAGACAGTAGAATTTCCGCGAAACTGATTCTCCATTAGACTCGACAGTTTGTGGTTGTCTCTGGCGGCTGAGACAGTTTTCCACAAAGCTGACCGGGTATCCATTGAGTCGGAATAAGCGATACAAGTAAGCAAGATTCTTCCTTAGAAGGTCGTCACTGCTACAGTAGCGAAAAGCCCGATGAAAAAGCGTTCGGACGCAACTCCTTTTGTGGTTAGCTGGATGGTTGCTGTCGTAGTTAAGTATGATGTCAGCATTTGAGCCTTTGCGGTGCCCGCTTGTTGTCAAGTCACCATTCTCCAGTTTTCGAATATTCACGTCTAGAAACGGGAGAATATTTATCGTTGCCTCTTCGCGAGTAAATTGGATAGCTGGGAAAATATTATTCAGACTCTGATGCAGCTGCTCAAACTCAGGTTTTCATGATAACAAAGGTTTCATCTACATATCGGAGCCGCACTTTTGGCTTGAAAGTTCGCATTTACATCCTCCTCTAATTGTTGTAATACGAGTTCCACGAGGAGACCCGATATCGGCGATCCTATTGGAGTGCCCTTAACCTGTTGATAATATTTCCCATCGAATTGACAATAGTTGTTCAGACAAAGTTTAAGCATATCATATCTGTCCTGTAGCACAAACTGGTCATCTGACCATTTCATTTCTCCTCTCTTCATTTCGTCTGACGACGGGTTGGTGTGACCAACTTGAAAATTCACTAGTAAAACTCGATTTTTCCGACGAACCTTCTTTCTTCATTATCATCTCGGAATGCATAGTACCTCAGTTATTCAATATATATATATATAAATATATATATATATATATATATAACGCTCTCACCACTGCGCCAGGAGCTCATTGTCTTGTCGGTTTCGATCGGGAATATAAACAATGGTAGTTTGGTGCTCACCAATCGGTTATAGGACTCAGTTGTCCCACTGTGCCTTGTGGCTCACTCTACAGCCCCACCAGCAGCCGCAGAGTGGCAAATGATATAGGCAGAATGATATTACTGACAAAGACAAGGGAGACTGGAATGGCCATATATATCCGTACATCTTCTAGTGATCACTGTGACAAAACATCCTACAATTAAAACCTTTGTTACCTAGGTTCATGGCACCCAATGTTAATAGTTGGCAAAACTAACTTTTTACAAATGAATTGGCCAATTTTTACCTGCAAGCAATGCAATTCTTAATTCATGCATTCATCTGATTTGTGACCCCAAACCCAATTTTCCGTTTCCAGAATGGTTTTTTTTTAAAAAATGCATCATTTAATTAATGTTAATTTATATGATAAGGCAGTTAAACAAGATGTTTCTACCTGCAAACTGTAATATTTAGAGAAATTTGAGGTTTCTTTGTATCCATATAATCAAGTTTTCTTTAATTAACAATGTCTTTGCCTCCAACCAATTTAACAAACAATATTAACCTACTCGATGTTTGTCCTATCAAAACCTCCAATGTTCATCCCAATATGTCAGGTATTAGGTCATCTACTGTATGTGCTCTTGTAGGTTTCTATAATAAATACACAGTTTAAAACAAAACTTTAAATAAATACGGAAATACGTAAAACAGATACATAACGATTGATTAGATGCAAAAAATCGTAATTGTTTATACTAACGTGTAGGGATAATTACATATGGAAAATTCGGCCACATCAGGAACAATTCCTCCCATCTTTAGAAATTCAAATGGCCAACTTGTTAACATTCACGCGCTTATAACATTTAAAGCAGGCGTGTTTTGCGAAAAATTAAGAAATCTTTCTTCCATGGTACTAGTTGCTGTTGAAGGTTGAAAACACGCAGCCCGAAATAGGCTCAGAAACAAAACACCGTCAAAACTACAGGCAAAGGCAAAAAACCCCTCCGAAATCTCTAGTTTAGTGTAGCAAGTGAGGCCAGAATGATATACACTTTAACTGAGGAAAAGGGGTTTTATCCTATGGAATGTTGGTATGCATAAGGCGTAACCCCTGTCATTTATGCGAAGTTGTCTGTCCAAGAACACATTTCAGTTGTCAGTGTAGGCCATCGGGGTGAGAAGAGTGACTGGCCCACGCCGCATCAGCCACTTGCTACTCATGGTATTCCAGCTCCATGGGATTCAGGCTTTTCGCAACCAGCAGAGGAGTCTCAGGTCACGCCTGCGCGCGACCTGCCTCCGGCCATCTTTACGCTGTCTTGTAGGCGATTAAAGGAAGAGAGGATGCGGCGGCTGCAGTGTAAGTCCAATATCATTAAAAACTTCTGTATGTGAAAGTCACCATCTGTGCATCACCATGCTGGAGGGCATACGGTGACATCTTCGAAATTTGCGATCGAACTGTCGTATTTACTCCACATGACAGTATGGTCAGTGCGAGACTGACGTCTACAACGTGTCCACTGTTTGAAAGGAGCTACAGCGTATAGGGGATAGTTCACAAGAACTTAATCAGCCCTCACCTTGCTTTCACTAGACGTCCAGCATAGGATTCAGCTGCACACGTTTTCAGCGACCGATTGCAATAATGACGAGTTAATGCTCACCTAGAAACCTACATAGCATTCTCAGCATATCCCTTTCTCTAAAGTTTTTAAGGAATTATTAAACCAGATAATATCCGAGTTTTAAAGCAGTGATTCGCACAGTCATAAGGTTTATTAGGCAACATTTTGACTTCAGTGACAATGAATATCTTATGTAACAGGATTAAAAGCGTGGTTCGGTAACACGAGAAAATGAGCTGATAAATATTTCGTGTATATATATATATATATATATATATATATATATATATATATATATATATATATATATGATAGTGTGTGGCTCACCGAGCTGCTTAAGAAACATTTATGTTCCGTTTTGCCCTGGAACTCAGACTAGAGCTCTCACAGGCGGTCGCATAGCGACGTGTAGCATATATTGATAATGTGATATATATATATATGATAATGTGGAACCGACAAAGACAAGGGAGACTGAATGCCTATTTCTGGCTTATTAGCCATTATCAGCCAGTCATACCCAATTCCAAGTGTGGCACACATCCTATGGCGTACTGATGATCGGTAACGACCGTGAAACAGCTGTCTACGTTTTGCCTGTTGCACATATAGCAACATACCTATAATATATATAATATATATATATATATATATATATATATATATATATATATTCACGATGTCAATATATCCAATCTTCGGCCATTCCTTTGTGATCTGCCTGTGGTGTGTGGTTTGTGTTTCCAACATTATTCATTGTGCATGGAGGACAATTTTTACTGAAAAGTTTGAAATTTTACTTTACAAAATAAAGCATATCTCTATCTCCGGCATGCCTGTCTTTATGGGTAAAAGCTATTTTTCTAACCAGTTCCTAGTCATCTCTGATGGCATCGCCGTAGCTTGATGTGCACGACTGGCTGTTATTCACATCTGAATGTCCGTTCATCGTCCAGAACCCAGTGTACAAACCGCGACCTGTGAAAACGCTGTGCGGACATCCGTCCTCCCGACATTTCTTTCCCGTTGATATATATACGGGTTGCTTTGGATGATTGGATATTGTGTGAGTGAATTTGCCATGGCCATATGGCATGTATCCATGCCCTTGGAAAGAATCAATAAAAGTATTCCGTCGTATAGAGGGAGTGCCTTCTTTACGTTATCAGCATTTTTGACGCGGTACCAATCGAAACCCTTTTTTGTGGCCGAAAATACTGATTCGGGGATTTATGAGGCAAGTTTAGAGACAGGACACGGAAAAAGGTACTCACCTCTATTCGAAGACTTAACTCCAGTGTACATGGGGACTAGTTAAGGCATATGCTTTAGGCTAGCGTAAAGGTTACAGTGAATTCAAGTGTTACGACACAGCAATAACTGTGCCTTCTAGAATTTACGAATATCCTCTCGTGGGAGGCGGGAGTGATCCTAAATTTCGTCATAATTATTTCGGAAAGTTACGCACCTCTACAAAATCTGTAAAAAGGCAATTTAATTTTAGGAACTATTGGCCTGAAAGTGGGGAGGGAGGCATTAAAACAATTTGTGTCTTCCATTCAAGCTCCCCTATATATGTCTGCCTGAGGGAATATAGTGCAGGACTCTGCTCAGCGGATTATTTAATGCATTTTACTGATGCCATTGTCCTCATAATTTCAGCAAACGCCCATCTTTGGCAAGAACTGCATAAAAACCGTTGTTAATTTTGTGTTGAAGTGATAATAATCTATATGCTGGGATCTAGCAATCACTGCTCTCTCGGGTGACTGTCCTTTGTAGCATGACAGGTCATGAATGTGATGACAATGTGGCCAGGATTTAGTAGATGAATTTGACAAGGATTTATTGTCTGCGTCTAACTGAGGATTGCAGTTTGTGAACAGTTAGTTTCATCGTTTCACCGACGATAAGCATCAGAGGCATGAGCACTCCCCAAACAAGCTTGGTCTGCCTCTCTGGTGTGTTAATTTTCTGATGGATGTCTGTTCTGGTTTTAACTTCCAGTGAAATTTCGCTCTAAGCGGACGGATTTGCCGGACTCGCAAGAAAGAAAGTCAGTTTTTCTTCGATAAATCAAGATATTCTTGGGGAGGATTAAGTGTTATCCTCCTCGTAATTGAGGCTCTTGATAATTATTTTCAAACTATTATATGCCAAATGTCAGGGCGAATTCACTTTGGAATTCATTTTTCGAAGGCACATAAATGTAATCTGCATAAATTGTTGTGACTACTACTATAACAACTATAGTGTCTGCAAATAAAATCTGCCAAAATCCTCTACTAATTAAAAGTCTTGTCTTAACTACTGGGTTTCTGACTAGTAGGAGCCGAATTTTGGTGTACTTTTTGATTATGATAAGGGATTTACCGGGGATGGATTAGGCCTTGCGGTTTTCTGAGATATTCCTTTCGGTCCACATTATGAGAAGTGTAACGCTGCAAATTTATTACGAGAGTCTTACCTGTGCAGATCTACAGTGTACGGCAATCGTGGGATTTCTTCCCTATGATTTATAAGGTTTCCCACCAAACCACGTCAAGTTATTGGGTCAGCGGCTGCTAGCAACAGCAGAAGCGACTGCCATCAGGTTGAGGAAGCCGGTCTTGCGCGTGCAAAAGAACATATTGCCAGCTCCGTGCTCTCCCTTTCTTCCACGCTCGAACGACTCCACCGAACCCTCGCTGCCACCTCACCAGGTGCCTCTTATCCCAACCCCCATTCACCCGACTCACTTGTATGAAAAGGGAACAAGATTGGTAGTAAATTGTAATGGGATCCCTTATGAAAGTACTGCACCGACGAAAATTTATCGAAAGCGCTTGCTCACTAAGTGATTTTCCGAATCCTATGATGGGAATATTTAAAAATTTCGGAGTATGTTAATGAACCGAACTCGAAGGATATAAACAACCGAATTATAACGCTAAAGTTTATAGCAATGAGTTCTTTTGTTAAGCTACTCCATAAAACGCAGGGCAAAGAAAGAGCCTGCAAAACTTTAAAGCCAATTAGCGTCAGCATTGGCTTAAATCATTTCTCCTCCGACAATTGGGCAGCCGATTCATCATTTTTAGTCCATGCTTTTCTAAGCTCTGTAAGGACTTGTAAATCTAGGGTAAATGCCCATGTTTTAAATCTCATTTACGTGTGGTCCAGGGCCTACAAAGTATCTGTCGGCCACTCTCCTCCAGCTGTTTTTCTTAACAACGGCGTATAGTCGAGTGTTTTACTTTACACAATCCTATTTTTCATTCCATGCGCAGCTTACTTCATCAAAGCGGATATAATTGGGTGTTTATAGTTAGCAAGACAATATACTAGTTGAATTTTGCCCTCATCTGTTCTTGGTCATTTGCCCGTTGCAGTGATCACGGATTGTCAGCACCTCGGATCGCAGGTCTTAAGCGTGTCAATTACGTCGAGTGCTGGCTCCGTTCAGTGTGCTATATATATATATATATAGCACAAATATGTTGCTAAGAGTGCAACAGGCAAGACGCAGACAGCTGTTTCACGGTCAAGGCATATGATGTACTGATGATCGGTAATGACCGTGAAACAGCTGTCTGCGTCTTGCCTGTTGCACTCTTAACAACATATTTGTGCTATATATATGGTATGTGTCCTATGACACAACGTTCGTTTATCGCCGGTAGGTAACTGGCGGGCGGACAAATGGGATCTAGTTAGATCCTTACCATTAGTGAGTGTTACGCACTTGTTTGGCTTGTTATGTACCTCACTGCACAAGGCATATGATGTACTGATGATCGGTAATGACCGTGAAACAGCTGTCTGCGTCTTGCCTGTTGCACTCTTAGCAACATATTTGTGCTATATATATGGTATGTGTCCTATGACACAACGTTCGTTTATCGCCGGTAGGTAACTGGCGGGCGGACAAATGGGATCTAGTGAGATCCTTACCACATTAGTGAGTGTTACGCACTTGTTTGGCTTGTTTATGTACCTCACTGCACAAGGCATATGATGTACTGATGATCGGTAATGACCGTGAAACAGCTGTCTGCGTCTTGCCTGTTGCACTCTTAGCAACATATTTGTGCTATATATATGGTATGTGTCCTATGACACAACGTTCGTTTATCGCCGGTAGGTAACTGGCGGGCGGACAAAATGGGATCTAGTGAGATCCTTACCACATTAGTGAGTGTTACGCACTTGTTTGGCTTGTTTGTATGTACCTCACTGCACAAGGCATATGATGTACTGATGATCGGTAATGACCGTGAAACAGCTGTCTGCGTCTTGCCTGTTGCACTCTTAGCAACATATTTGTGCTATATATATGGTATGTGTCCTATGACACAACGTTCGTTTATCGCCGGTAGGTAACTGGCGGGCGGACAAATGGGATCTAGTGAGATCCTTACCACATTAGTGAGTGTTACGCACTTGTTTGGCTTGTTTATGTACCTCACTGCACAAGGCATATGATGTACTGATGATCGGTAATGACCGTGAAACAGCTGTCTGCGTCTTGCCTGTTGCACTCCTAGCAACATATTTGTGCTATATATATGGTATGTGTCCTATGACACAACGTTCGTTTATCGCCGGTAGGTAACTGGCGGGCGGACAAATGGGATCTAGTGAGATCCTTACCACATTAGTGAGTGTTACGCACTTGTTTGGCTTATATATATATATATATATATATATATATATATATCGGGTAAATAATTTCTGAAATTATTAAGTGTAGGACATGGAGTCAAGTGATTCGGACATGACTTTTTAGGGTCAGATCCGAAATTTCAATGAACATTTGGGTCGAAGACAATCAACCACTGTGGAATAACCACGTAATGCCCATTTTACAAACAAGTAGTACTACAAGTAGTATGAATCTTATATGACAAAGACGTTATACCGTACTTCCGACATATATACTAGCTAAAAGCCCAGACACGTGTTTCGCCGATGTTTCTGCTGCTGTGTAACACAGCAACGAGGGGTTCGGCTCCTCAGTGGGTCCCCAGCGTTCTCTATGCGGTTTCTGGTATATGGACTCCAGAGAATAATCGGGTTAAATAATTTCTGAAATTATTAAGTGCAGGACATGGAGTCGATTGATTCGGACATGACTTTTTAGGGTCAGATCCGAAATTTCAATGAACATTTGGGTCGAAGACAATCAACCACTGTGGAATAACCACGTAATGCCCATTCTACAAACAAGTAGTACTACAAGTAGTATGAATCTTATATGACAAAGACATTATACCGTACTTCCGACATAGATACTAGCTAAAAGCCCAGACACGTGTTTCGCCGATGTTTCTGCTGCTGTGTGACACAGCAACGAGGGGTTCGGCTCCTCAGTGGGTCCCCCAGCGTTCTCTATGCGGTTTCTGGTATATGGACTCCAGAGAATAATCGGGTAAATAATTTCTGAAATTATTAAGTGCAGGACATGGAGTCAGGTGATTCGGACATGACTTTTTAGGGTCAGATCCGAAATTTCAATGAACATTTGGGTCGAAGACAATCAACCACTGTGGAATAACCACGTAATGCCCATTCTACAAACAAGTAGTACTACAAGTAGTATGAATCTTATATGACAAAGACGTTATACCGTACTTCCGACATAGATACTAGCTAAAAGCCCAGACACGTGTTTCGCCGATGTTTCTGCTGCTGTGTGACACAGCAACGAGGGGTTCGGCTCCTCAGTGGGTCCCCCAGCGTTCTCTATGCGGTTTCTGGTATATGGACTCCAGAGAATAATCGGGTTAAATAATTTCTGAAATTATTAAGTGCAGGACATGGAGTCAGGTGATTCGGACATGACTTTTTAGGGTCAGATCCGAAATTTCAATGAACATTTGGGTCGAAGACAATCAACCACTGTGGAATAACCACGTAATGCCCATTCTACAAACAAGTAGTACTACAAGTAGTATGAATCTTATATGACAAAGACGTTATACCGTACTTCCGACATAGATACTAGCTAAAAGCCCAGACACGTGTTTCGCCGATGTTTCTGCTGCTGTGTGACAAAGCAACGAGGGCTTCGGCTCCTCAGTGGGTCCCCCAGCGTTCTCTATGCGGTTTCTGGTATATGGACTCCAGAGAATAATCGGGTAAATAATTTCTGAAATTATTAAGTGCAGGACATGGAGTCAGGTGATTCGGACATGACTTTTTAGGGTCAGATCCGAAATTTCAATGAACATTTGGGTCGAAGACAATCAACCACTGTGGAATAACCACGTAATGCCCATTCTACAAACAAGTAGTACTACAAGTAGTATGAATCTTATATGACAAAGACGTTATACCGTACTTCCGACATAGATACTAGCTAAAAGCCCAGACACGTGTTTCGCCGATGTTTCTGCTGCTGTGTGACACAGCAACGAGGGGTTCGGCTCCTCAGTGGGTCCCCCAGCGTTCTCTATGCGGTTTCTGGTATATGGACTCCAGAGAATAATCGGGTAAATAATTTCTGAAATTATTAAGTGCAGGACATGGAGTCAGGTGATTCGGACATGACTTTTTTTAGGGTCAGATCCGAAATTTCAATGAACATTTGGGTCGAAGACAATCAACCACTGTGGAATAACCACGTAATGCCCATTCTACAAACAAGTAGTACTACAAGTAGTATGAATCTTATATGACAAAGACGTTATACCGTACTTCCGACATAGATACTAGCTAAAAGCCCAGACACGTGTTTCGCCGATGTTTCTGCTGCTGTGTGACACAGCAACGAGGGAGTTCGGCTCCTCAGTGGGTCCCCCAGCGTTCTCTATGCGGTTTCTGGTATATGGACTCCAGAGAATAATCGGGTAAATAATTTCTGAAACATCGGCGAAACACGTGTCTGGGCTTTTAGCTAGTATCTATGTCGGAAGTACGGTATAACGTCTTTGTCATATATATATATATATATATATATATATATCGGTGAACACCTCACTATCATAATTCATATTCCCGATCGCAAACCGACAAAACAACGGACTCGTGGCTCAATGGTAGAATGTTACACTCAATGACCAAAGGTCGCGGGTTCGAATCTCGGGTGATCCACACCCGGGATTGGGTATGACTGGCTGATGACGGCTTATAAGCCAGAAATGGCCATTCCGGTCTCCCTTGTCTTTGTCGGTTCCACCTTATCATATATATATAAATATATATATATATATATATATATATATATATATATATATATATATTTATATATATATATATATATATATTGATACGTATTACTTACGATCGCGAAGTTTTGCTACAAGCTAGACGATGGGTAAAGTGTGCAATACGCGAAAATCTTACGCGGGAACAGTTATCGTTTTTACATCGATGCCGAAAAATGAAGATTTAGCCCAAGTCTATTTAAATTAAACCTGCCAATGAACTACCCAAGGATATCAGATTGCAAATCGTTACTGACAAAGCATGCTCAGCGCGTTCATTTCACATGCTCACTACAGACATTAGAAATTAAAAACTTCTAAAGAACATTATATGCAGTTTTGTCAAGATAAACTTCCTAGACACTTATTTCAATCTCTAAATGAGACGATTACCTGTGTTGCTGACAATAAACGGCAGAAAAAGAGAAAGGTTTTGGACAAGAAATGGATGGCTATTTTTCATAGATTTTTTTACGAACCAAAATCAAACAACAAATGTTGTAAACTTGTCATCCAGCCTCACAATAACCGAAGAACGAATACTTTCTAAAGGAATAAAATACAATCTTTCTGATTCAAAATACCTAGATTTCCTTGCGAATTTGGAGTCCATCATTTCAGCAGAATCTTTTACAGACGAGGAACGTTTCACAATACGGAATATCACTGTACATGCCTTAAGGAACCGAAATCCTTTTTCAACCTTATCACATGAAGAGAAGAAGTCATTAAAAACTTTAAAAACCGATAAAAACATTATCATCCTACCTGCGGACAAATGAGGTTCAACAGCCATTTTGAACAAGGTGGACTACGATGGAAAGAAGCTGTCGGTGTTTCAAGATAGTTCAACCTATAAACCTCTTAACGCGGATCCTACGAAAACGCGAAATTCATTTATTGAAAGGGTTTTAAAGTGTCTTACAGTGAAGAAGCAAATATCAGAAGATATTGCAAAGTCCCTAAGACAAACTGAACCAACCATAGCCAAAATCTACGGATCACCTAAGGTTCACAAAGCCGAAGAACCATTACGACCGATAGTATCATTGATTGGTGCACCCAATTATAAAATTTATACGTGGCTATTCCACAAGTTAAATCCATTGACAAAGGATTGTGAAACCTCTATCGAAAACTCTGTAGAATTTCTGAAAAAATTGCGAAGACTCCAGATTGCAGAAGAGGAAATAATGGTATCATTCGATGTTCTCTGTTTTCACATCCATACCAATAGATTTGGCAAGGCGATACACAGAAGAACTACTGCAGTCTTATGACATGGATGTTACTGTACCTGCCTTACTGGAACTCTTGGATCTATGCCTCAAAACGAATTTTTCCTTCTCACAAGGATACTACAAACAGCTAAAGGGAGCCCCTATGGGTTCACCCACCTCCAGTTTTTGGCTGAAGTAACTATGCAAAAATTAGAAGCTACAGCCTTACCACTAGCAAACCCCAAATTATGGGTTCGCTACGTGGATGACACGTTTGATATCGTTAAAAAGGATCAACTAGAAAGGCTGCATAGCATTAAAAACTCAACGGTACCAGGTCTTACCTTCACGCTCGAAAGATAAATTGACAGTAAACTCCCGTTTTTTGACGTCCTCGTACAGCGAAGACTGACGGGACATTTCAAACATCGGTTTACCGCAAGGAAGCTTATGCGGAAATTATCCTGCATTACCAGAGCAACCACCCTATTGCTCACAAGCGGAGTACTGTTAACAGCCTACTTAATCGAGCTAAAACGCACTGTTCTGATAATGAACTCTACCAAAACGAACTCAGTTATTTATTCAAACTATTTTGCAGAAATGGTTATCCAAGAGAATTTATACGTCGATGCATGAGACGACAGAAGTTAAAAGAAAAAGACAAGGAACTAGATTGTTCCGGTCAAGCACCCAAATCAAAGAACTGGCGAACACTTCCGTACATCAAGAACGTGTCCGAACTCGTTGAAAAGCACCTGCGGAAACATCAAATCCAAGTGGCGCACAAACCAACGACTACACTACGAAATCAGCTTGTACACCCTAAGGATAGGGTTGGCTATTTAGATAAAAAAGAAGTCGTTTACAAGATATCACGTAACAGCTGCAATGCGGTGTACTGTGGTCAGACAGGAAAATCAGCCTCCACGCGCATACACGAACATCAATTGGCAGTAAGGAGGCAAGACCACTTGTCTCAAATTGCCATGCACACGCTAGAAAATGGACACGAATTTGCCTGGGATAAAACCCGCATTGTAGCCTCCTGTCTATCTAAGAAAGGCCGAGAATTTTTAGAGACCATTTTCACAGATAACTCATGCATAAACCGACACATCGAATTCGACCATGTGAACGGCTACCTGAAAGAAAGCGGGAAGAGGCGAGAGCCAATCCAAATGGAATTACACCCAAAATGACAATAATTGGCAGGAATGACAAAACGATATCGGTTTTTCCGGCACGTGTTAAATTTGGGGTGCCAGCGTCGAAATTTACATAATAAAGTTACCTATTGTTTCCCAAAGAACGTCTTTGCTTCTATATATATATATATATATATATATGAAAGTGTGGGGCTCACCGATCTGCTTAAGGAACATGTATGTTCCGTTGTACCCTGGAGCTCAGACTAGAGCTCTCGCAGGCGGTCGCATAGCTACGTGTAGCAAATGATGAAATGGAACCGATAAAGAAAAGGGAGACCGGAATGGCCATTTCTGGCTTATTAGCCGTCATCAGCCAGTCATACCCAATCCCAAAAGTGGCACACCTGGGATTCGAACCCGCAACCTTTGGTAATTGAGTCGAATGCTCTACCATTAAGCCACGGGTTCTATGCTTTGTCGGTTGCGATCGGGAATATGATGATAGTGTGTGGCTCACCGATCTGCTTAAGGAACATTTATGTTCCGTTGTGCCGTGGAGCTCAGACTAGAGCCCACGCAGGCGGTCGCATGGTGACGTACAGCATATGTTGATAAAAATGAACGACAATAACAAGGGAGCCCGGAATGGGCATTTCTGGCTTATTAGCCGTCCTCAGCCATTCATACCCAATCCCATGTGTGGAACACCTGGGATTCCACTTAACAACATATGCTACACGTCGCTATGCAACCGCCAGCGAGGGCTTTAGTCTGAGCTCCAGGGCACAACGGAACATAAAATCGTCCTTAAATGCGTCTCACAATATCGACCAAATTGGAATTCTTTCAAAACGGTGCCAGCGTCGTGCACTGATGACCTCATTTTTGCTGTTCGAGCAAACAAATAGGGTTAAAATTCGGTATATAATGGGTAAAATAGGCCAACCGACGTACATATAAGAGGATTTACATGCGCAAAGATGGCGGCTCAATTTCAAAAGCCCGCCATCAGTCATTGATACTCGCAAGCTCCGGTTGCGTGTTCGGGGTACGAATCCGAATTAGTCCATCATCCTTCAAAATGCCCACCACATTCGGCAGTCGGTCTGACGTTCGAAAAGATCGTAGCATGTCACCCAGTCTGTTTAAACAAGCTATTGACTGGATTTCCAGGAAGACCCTTACGAGGATAATGATGTTGGAATCACACCTCAAAACCGGCTGATAGGTCTCAACTACGCTAAAGATATTGCCTTGCTTGCTTCTTGATGTCACTAGTGAATGAAATAGGTCGGTTAATCCATAAACGTTAGGAAGACAAAAGTGTTTTTAAGCTGCATTCCTGACCAGAAGGCATATCTCGAGAAAAAGGACTAGCAACGTGAACTAGACAACTTCAAATACTTTGGAGTGGGGCTGCTGTCAAATGGACAGTAAGGACGGCATTGTCCCCCCAAATGAATGTTGCTAGCCGGAGTTCCTCAAGCTCTGTAAAGTGCCCATGGATCCGACGCAACATCTCCGCTGACATGAGTATTGGTTATGAGCGTGCATCCCTTCGGTCTGTCCATCTCCGTGGTTATCGATACGGGGCCTTGTGTGTGGTAAAACGAGCGCAAACTCGAATTCGTCTCAAATTAGGCGAAAAACCGCTTCTCATAACCAACTATTTATCAAGCTAAGAAAGCGCCGAGTGAACAGACGAAATCTAAACAAAAGCAACCCAGTCTGGGGGACGATTCCATGCGGTGCTCCTACTGATCACGCAGCTTATCAAAGTAAGCATAGATCATCCACCACAGGCGAAAATTCGTCACCACTTGATGCAAACCAAGGATGCACAGTAACCTTCAGAAAGTTCGACAGTTGTCTACGAAATATGTTGCAAGAATGGGGCCTGCAACGAAGACAACAATTGCAGACCCGCCAAAAATGTGCACAAATTGGGTACTCAGAGTCTACGCCCAGACTCGGAGCTACCAACTCATTTAAGATAAGTTCAGCTCAAAAGTTAACCTCCAAGCAACTACCGTCTTATGCCGCGGCACTTCAAGGAGACGACGACTCAGATGTCCAATGCATCAGCATGCACCTAGACCTTACTGTAGTTCATTAATTCCTGTGTCACTACGTACATAAAACCAGGACAAGACGGTCATACATAAAAGTATGTTTTGTATGAGACAAGTGGTCATATTTCGGAAGGTGAGCGTTCCACGTTAAAAAGCTGGCAAAAAAAGATGTTGCTTACAGGAACGGTGTTGTCATGTTGCTTCAGGTTTGGTATGCAGGCGCCAAAACTATTAACAAATCTGTTAACCTTCCTGCGGCTTAAATTCCTACATAAACACAAACATAATGCCAGGACAATACGATCACAGCGGAAGAAATACGAGTAGACACGGTCCCGGCGACCAAGTCAACAGAAGGAAAAGGGGAGGTACGACCATCCTCGATCGATGTGACGACACGCAATGAAAGAGGCCATCAAGTCTCCATGTACTGTCAAAATGCCGAGGGAGCGAAATAAGACAAAAATCGCACACAGTCCAAGGCGTTTAAAATGCTTCAACAATGGCGAATCGAAAAGGTTCTCAAAAGGTTAACACAATTCCGTTTCCGTAAGATCGATCTCTTTGTAACATCTCCAGCGACTCAAAAATTCCCGGGATTTCTGGCAGATAGGAGGGTTTTATTCCACGCTGCCTGGTTCGACTTGTCATGAGTAACTTCCTACCCAACGAAAAAAGGCCTTGCATTCGACATGTTGTTTTCAAGCATGAATAGATCGCAATCAGAATAACTTCATTCACCAGGCATTGGCCAAGGAAAACTAGGGAAGAAGAGTAATCGGCTCAGCGGGAAGGCGGGGGCGGAGGGGTAGGGAGCAAACAATGAAAAACACAGGGAACAAAGAATGGGCAGAAACATTGTTATCACCAGAAGACGTCCGTCGTGGCAGTTTCCGAAAACATCGAGGTAGACAATGGCACAAAAATTAAGTAGATGAACAGAATCCTAGAGTGATGATGGGATCAAGTCCTGACAGCTGCCTCAACCTCAGACATGGCGTAGAGACAGAGTTCATCTTGCCAGGGCAGGGCAGAGATCTGGACTGCGATTGGGAGACCCTCGGTGCCCTCTTGCAGCTACAAAGAAGAAAGGTAAGAGTGCATCACAGGCAGAACAAACGCTCAGCAGAAGACGAACGGAACCGTTTGTCAGCCAACCAATCAAACAGGCGACTATGTTTTCAGGCACAAAGGCCTAGATTGAGAGGTATCAGCAACAATGTCATCAGGCTTAAATTCTACTCTTAATCTTAACAACTTTAGACGTAGCAGGGGACAGACAGCACGAAATGGGAACATAACGAAAGAAGAGGGAAATGCAGGGCAAAACGAGATGGTAGACACCAGTTCTGGCTAGGCACATTAGGAAATAGCAAATTTTCTCATGCAACGAAAAGGCATATTGGGAATGTGAAGTTCATTGAGAGGGTTCCAGTCGTATAAACCGCATCACAAATGGAAAAAAAGTAGGAGTTTTTACGAGAACGAAGATGAAAGGCGAACGAAAGAAAAAAATACAAGAATGTGGAAAGACGGACGAAGCAAAAGTCGATAGGAAAGAGAGGAGGGTACAGACTACGAAAAACTTCACCTCTTTGGTACTCTCGTCAATCGGCGAGCATCAGGTGGCGAAATCGAAACATCAATATACAAGTAATCATCTAGGAGGACACGGGCCCCCGGTAACAAAAGGAAGCTGGTCGAGGATGTGAAATAAAAATCAACGTACCTAGAACAAGTAAACGAAAGGAGCAGAAAAAAGCGGGAAAAGAAAATGGGACACACACATTAGTTCAACCGTCGTGTTCGACGATGTCCACAGTATGTGGTGCAGGGTCGGTGAATCGCACTGGATTATAGTGAGAGTAGACGCACTGCATCTACCTCACACTGTTCCACTCCAACCATCTGAACCCGGTGTCCAGACAGAGTCAAGAAAATCGGAGATGGGAAAGGGCGCAGGCCCACGCACTGAGGTCCTACTCCAAACAAGAACACAACAACAGAAGAGAGGGGTGGTACGGATCCTAACTGAGACACACGATAGTTCGACCGTCGTAGTCCGACGAATTCCACCGTATGCTCCCCGGAAGGGTGCTGCACGGACGGTGACTTGCGCGTGATTTATCTTAAAGTGATAGCAGACTTTCGCTGCATCTACCGCACTCTCTCCTCCTCCCCCCCACCTGAGTCCAGTGTCATGACAGTCAAGAAGACCGGAGATGGGAGAGGGCGCAGGTGGCTGGCGCGGCCGGAGCCGCCCCTGGGCGTACCACCACACCTGGCTCGGATCCCACGGAGTGGGAGTGCCATAAAGGCCACATTAAGAAGCAGCCATTGCAGCCTGACTCTTAGTCCGCCACTCCGCACAAAAAACACATTGGGCTGACCACGCGGTCAAAGTTATCCAGTCGCAAAAGGTTGCATAAAAATGGCCGGCCCAAGTCACTACGCAAAAAGATCAAAATATCGATAGGCAAAACGTGCCCGGAACATGGCGAAGGGTTGAATACAGGGGATAAATATGCAAATGGCAGTTCGTCCGTCATTGTGGACGACCTCCACAGCGGGGTGCGAGCAGGGACGGAGACTTGCGCGTAAATTACTGTATAGTGATAATATACTAGGATTGTATTTATCGCACTCTCTCCTCCTCTCCCACCTGGGCCCGGGGTCAAGGCGGAGGGTTGAGAAGACCGAAAACGTAATCGGAAGCGCGTGACTGGCGCGGCGTCTACAGGCATCAGGGCGTGCCACCAAAACCCCTACGCATACGCACAATCAAAAGAGGGCAGCGGCTCGCATTCCAACTGAGATGCCTTTTTTAAATGCACGCACATAGAAGGGCATACAGTAGAGAAGATTGGCAACTGGCAAATACACACGGCGTAGTTCCGTTCAAAGCCTCCTTTAAAGGGACTGCTGCTTACTCGCTAATTTATTGTGCCTTTATAATGAGAACTTTCGTAGACATGAACAGGTTTTAAACTCTGTCAAAATGGTTAGCCAATCTGCGAATACTGGCAGTTCAAACATCACCTGCGACGAGGCCCAGCGAGATGAACACAGGGCACCGCCTAACGCGCGAATTAAAATATAGTGAGTGTAGATTTGAGTGCGAATTAAGTTAAAGTGTTTGCAGACTTTTCCAACACATTTACTGAACTCTCTCCTCCTGCAGCTGCCGGAGATCGGTGTAAAGAGTCAAGAGGATCAGAGGATTGATCAAGTGCATTAGCAAACGAAACTCAACAGACCGCCTACGCGTGCAAAAACACGATTCGGCCGCAAGCAATGGAACATGCGTTAACACACAACCGATACGACTCGGATCTTACGTTCGTCAGAGTGCCATAGTGGCCACATTCGAAGGGAGCTATTACGACTGATTCTCGGTCCTCAAATCAGCCACCCGACATACCGTATTGACCACGAGGACGTATTTAGTCCGTCAGTTGACAGGCGTCGAGACCACGACTCTTAGCGCGTCTTAATGGAATCAATTGCGGCAGATTAATTTATGAGTGCGAAATACACATAAGGGTCTTTGGGGAGGGGGTGGGGGGTGAATTCCACACTATTTCGTTCTTCTTGCATACACTCCTGCACGGTACAAGCCTATCAGGCATCTGTACTGGAATCGAGCATACAAGGCCAGATGCAAGTGCCTCAAATGACGACATGATCACAACGTTTTAACAAATCAACGCATTGCCTTCAGTCAATTGCCTACTTGCAAGAAAACGTAATAAAACACAGAAAATGGATTAGTAAAAAATTACTAATCTTTTGTAGGCAATACATATATGAGTTTATATAGGCAGCGGTACATGCATCAACGGCTATTCAAACGTCAGCCGGATATTGAAATGTAAATTTTTGTGACAATCAGTACGGAAAATTGACAAAATGTGTGACACCTATTTTATATACACTAGCTCGTTCCCACTATCATTCAGACAGCCGAAGATGGAATACTAAGAATGTAACGTTGCGAAAAATCATAAACATGCATTGAAGCTACACATCAGTGTTGTTAGCTGGCGTGAGTCATGAAACATTAACTGAAATTTGGAAATGCATTTTCGAGCAGAAGGGATTATTGATGATCAAGCAGCATACTCGCAAGACATTACAGGCATACTGGGCATCTGGTCTTTGAATGCACGGCATTTCATTAGCCTGAAAAGGTTCGACCAGCTAAAATAACTACTTACAGTAAATTCATGATCTCATGAAATTTCCACGGAAATTTTGAAATGTTTTCAGCCTAATCGCCGGCTTTTGAACAAGCTTTTTTGACCGTCGACAAAAATGGCTTCTGATTTTTACTGAACTTATAAATTAAAAAGTATTTTATAGAAAACATGCACAAAAATATTCTTTTATGCACGCATTTGGTAGCGAATTGCGTCTTCTTTAAATTGTATCCACGAAGCAAGGGTATATTTCGGTTTTGAAGAAGTTTATACTGCTGAGATTTTTTAAAAACATGAAATATTCATTCATAAAACATCGTAATTTTGCGTAAAATGCATTCAAAATGATCCATATCTATTGCAAAACAGTATGATAAATACGTAACGTCTTCTACATAACGTCAAAAAAAGTACGATTTTCTTTACACAGAATTTACTTTGGAAACATTTAATGCAACTGCAACGGCCGGTAGGGTTCAAAATGAGTCCCCAATCAAAAACCTTTTAAAACCAAAACAATATACTTTCTTCAAGGATACAATTTGAAGAAGACACGATTTGCGAACAAAAGAGCATAAGAAAGGTTATCGTTGCGCATATTTTCTATAAAATATACTTGAAATTATAAGGACATTAGAGAGGAGTGAACAAAATGAACAAATTAAAGAAGCCATTATTTTACAGAGTATACTTTTTGCAGGCCGTCAGAAAGAAGCTCGTTCAAAAGATGTCATCCGACTGTGACTGAAATATCTTGGGATAAGACAGCAAGTTAATCAATAAAACAATCCTACTTTAGTTACTTATTCGAATCGAAAACGTTTTTCCGAATTTCGGTCAAAATTTCATGAAATAGGAATCTACTGTAAGTTATACGAATATCTAGCATTGACAGTCGATGTCTTTGAAAATCCACGCCGGTTTCATAAATCGCATTCAAAAAATATTTTACTGCACGTATTTTTTAGGAAATTAGGTTTGCCTCAAAAAAAACTCTTCTTAAGAGCTGTTTATGCTCTCCGAAAAATTTCGAACTCAAACTGTCGCAACGATTGCCCTTTTGAATTTCCAAACCACAAACTATGTTTAATCGAATTTGGAGAATCGCATGCATTCCGTCATGTTATTAGGACAGTGCCGCATAGGGTTCATTAAATTTTACAAGATGATTTTGGTACATATGGTCAAAGGAAATAGGAAGAAGGCATTTTTACAGCAAGATTTTAACAGATAACCAAAGCAACACGTACCCAAAAGTCAACAGACTGCTGTGACTGTCATATGTTGGCATCATGCTGCATTATGTTGACTATGACAGCCTCAAAAAACAACCTTCGCTAATTGATAAATAGGCTATGTACATTTTAAAGGATGTAGACCTCAGCCTACAGACAAAGGCATCCAACGCAAAGACATGGAGCAAGACACACCGGAAACTGATAGTAATGAGTGGGAGACCGGCTGCCATAGTCGTCGTAGTAGGCAGCTTCAGTCTTGTCGGCAGCGTCAGGGATGATTAGAGAGCCGGCGCAGGCGTGCCTCAACTTCTCTAGATCACTGCGCTCGACAGACAGGCCAGAGGGCAGGGAACCAGCCGGCAAGCCCAGCAGGTTGGCCAGATTGGCGAAGGAGAGCATGCTGGTGAAGGCATGTGGCGGTCGAATGGGCAAGGCGGCTGCATGACCCACCATCGGGGAGAGCACCACATCGAGGCCGGCCTGGCGCCAGGCCTCGAAGAAACGCGCCTTGAACTGCGAGATTTGGAAGGCAAGGGCCTCTTGCGCCGCCACGCTCCCAAGACCATCGGTCGCCTGGATGACGCACAAAGTCTCCCAGTTGCCGGTCTGCAAAGAAGGTAGGAAGAAAGTCACAGAGGAGACAGTAAATCGGGAAAGACGGGTTGTGATGCGTTAGCCTAACTATTAGTTGCCCAGCACGTTCACAGATGGCGGATAGTGGAAGGGCCTCCAGTTAAGGTAGGCTGGGAAATACACAGACTATAAGGTCGGGCGAATAAGCAGTCAAGGACCAGCAGCGACATTGCTAGAATGGTGCGCGGAGGTCTGAGGTCTGGCACGCCGAAGGCCTCATAACGAAATTCATAAAGCTCGAAGACATCACTGTCAAACGTCTAACGTGAACTGCTATAATTGGGCTTGTACCAATGCCTGGTTCTTGAGCCAGAGCGTTAGAGAAGACGACTTCCATCATGCAATTGGAATGTTTTTTGGGGACCTATCCGTACTCACAATTCCAAAAAGAAACCTCGTGAAAATGTGACCAACTACATTATTTCGGGACATAATAGACACCGGCTAGGTCAGGTACTATGGTAGCCGTACTACTTACAAGTAGTAGGTAGTGAAAAACAAGAAGGAATGTCAAATACTGCGCTACTCGCAGATTCAAAATTAAAGCGGGTACAGAGTCGTCCACAGAATTTAAACCTGACCAGTTAAGAAGAGTAGCCACGGGTCAGAATGACAGTGAGGCGATATTTTTGTCCTCTGACGTTCAAAGGCACCGCCTGGTGCCCGCAAACATACTGGAATAGCGTAACGAGTACTGGAGGATGCGATGAAGGCAAAGGATGTCAGGAAGTGAATGAAGTAGGAAGCATTGAGAGAAGTGTCGATATCAAACGCTTAAAAGTATCGCAAAAATGTCACTAATCACTACTAGAAAGTATACGCATGCACAGGTTGGATAAACATGATAAGTATCCGTCTCAATGCGTAAAAGTACCTAGACCCCGAAGACCACCTAGGAGTTTTCCTAAAAAGAAGACATTTCTGTCCTGGATTGGTTTAGGATAAAATAAATTCATTTAGAGAACACAACGACAAATCGACGAGTTTACGGTCTGCGATAAAAAGTGGCATATCGAACAAAAACTATCTAACAAATATTAACTAAAAAAATCCAGACTGCGTACTCTCACCTCGTAGAGATCATAACGATAATCTAACACAGGCCAGGCTGAACTTGCTTAAAAATACAACATAATAACAGCAAGGTCAGAGCTTGGTCTCCAAGCGATAACCAATGGAAGACTGCCACTCGAAAGAAAAAACGATATAAAAATTTTAAAAAACGATCGGTAATGTTAAAACTACAGGTTGTTCTTAACTATGCTCTACAGTCATTTCATCGATTTATAGGATAATTTCAATCTACCATGAGCTCATATAACTCGCTATTCATCTTATGAAGCAAGACGAAATGGCTCCTAATCCGTCACTGAATGCGTTAGCATCTAAACATCGTGGATCGGAGTTGCATACAAACGGAATATGATGATGAGAAAGGGACGCCCACGCAATACAAGTGGACGTGCGCTAGGTTCCAAGAAACGTACATATTTCCTTGGGCTAAACCTAACGTACACCCTACCCATTACCGTACACGTAGTCATAACCCCAATTTTCCCGGAATTCGGCGTAAAGGCAGTTCTTGTCGGGGATCATATCAGCAAACTCTACCGAAGCTTACTGTTTATGCTTGCTTAAAATTCAGATTGTGAACAAATGTTTCAAAAAAAGTAAAACAACTTTTAAATAATACAAATTTATGTGTGCGCCGATGGCCTTCTGAATGGCACGGGAGAATAATCCTAAGTCGATAATAAAGATGGCGGAAGATCGTCCTTCAATTAAGTATTTTTCCAGTTTCCTGGGTTAGATTTGCTGGGAGTTAAAATAAAAGTATAAGGAAGTTGATTGTTCTGACCAGGCGCGCAAGCCAAAAACTGGCTAACAGTTGCCTACATAAAATTGAGCCCGACGTTGTTGAAAGACCCCTAAAGAGGCAGCAAATAGACGTGGCACACGAAGCAGCTAATGGGCTATGCACCAGCTTGTACACCCTAGGGATAGCGTTGGCTATTCGGAAAAAAAATAAAGTCGTCCGCACGATAATGTGACACCTACAATACAGTGTAATGCGGTCAAAAGAGGATATCGACAGTCAGAAGCATACAGGAACATCAATTGGTAGTAAAAAGGCAAGACCATTTTTTTCAAGTCGTTGTGTATACGCTAAAAGCTTGACACAAACTGGCTTGGAAAAAACTCGAATTATTGGTCTGCTTATTTGAGAAAGACCGAGAAGATTTAGGCCGTACATTCTGATGGCTCATGCTATAACTGTGATATTGAGTTGGACGCCGTGTATAATACCCTCAAAGACAAATGGAAAAGTCAGTAGCCAATCTGGACGACAACCAACAGTGACAGTTATTGAGAGAAATGACAAACCAATATCGATTTTCCAGACCTGTTAAAATTTAACTGATTTTCAAATTTGGTGAACGTCTGAAGACAAATTGGGGAAACACCGTGGAAAACATAATAACCACTTCCAAAAAAATATTTCCTTCGTTTAGGTTTAAAAAAAATTTGTGGACTTTTTTAGATTACATTGAAGTCCGGCTTCACGATCTGTATGCGGGTAATAATATTTTGCCATTGGTATTTTAAAGGCTTCATAAAATTTCGAAATGACTATGGATGATGTCGGATAATTCATGAGGAGCATTAAAAACGCAAAGATGGAATGCCACTGGAAGAGTTTTTAAGTTTTTTTTAAAACATCAATATACTCGCTATTTGCGTGTAAACTCTAAATATGTGATTTTTCCAAAATGAGAATAGAAAGGATACCTCTAGTATGTTTTATTTATTAAGGGAATAGAAAATCAACGGAGAATTGTCATACTACTTAATTAGTCATTTTTGTACGGTCTTTGTAGGCGACCAAGGAGAGGTTCATTTACACGTGTGTGAATGAAATGTATTCTAATTAGGCAGCATGAAACTTGATGTGGCAATCTGAAACGCATTTCAGAATTTCGGTTACAATTTCGTGAGATAGGGCCCTGACTACGTAAATTATGAAGAGTGTCTAAAATGGAAACAACCTCCTAAATCAAGCACAAAATTTAGGGTACGAAATTTATTATTGAATGCGCTAAGAAACGAAGTTTTACTCGGTCCTTCTATGAGATAAGGTCAAATTTATAAAAACCTCGAAAGTCAGTGGAAAAATACACTCTCCCTTGACTAACAGAGGCAGTCGGAAAGATTTTCAAGCGAAAGCTGGTGCAAAGTATGCGCAAATTACGTTAGAAATATGTCAACATAAAAAAGCAGTATTGTTACTGAATTGAGGCAATAGTTTTCCAGTTCAGCAGTATATCAATAAATTTAAAGGTTATCCGCGTTTCAGCACCTACTGGCAGGATTCGTGGGAATTCCAAGACAGTAACCAACAGCAGCATCGTCTAATTAACCCACAAGCCGAAAGAACAGACAAAGTTTATTTTTGGTAAAAATAACGCTTGGATAAAGCTGGACTTTCGACCTCTTGCGGCGATTAGGCATTGTCATTAGTCGGGACACTGTTTGACCGAATGAAACCCACAACTTCGAAATCACCACAACCACAGATAATCACTGCCACCTCCAGCACGCCGAAAGGGTGTATTTGAATGACTGCAAAGATTTTCTTATTCAGTCGCTGTCGGAAAAAAACCGGAGACCAGGTCCAGAAAGGCTAAGAACAGAAGCTGACAGTTGTCGACCCAAGATGGCTCGGATAACTGTGACGTTCTAATTTTTAGGATCACGTCGTTTTGAAAGACAAATCTAAAAACGTCAATAAATGCTTGTTATCTGTGTGGAAGTTTAATATGACTTAAAAGATAGTTATCTACAAATTCCTCCACAAAGAATGCGGCCAAAGGAAACTGCAATGGTGATTTCTGTCGCCCGCCGGCTAAACGCTCAGTTTCAAAGGAAAA
The DNA here is from genome assembly GCA_017591395.1 of Schistocephalus solidus. Lineage (NCBI taxonomy): Eukaryota > Metazoa > Platyhelminthes > Cestoda > Diphyllobothriidea > Diphyllobothriidae > Schistocephalus > Schistocephalus solidus. The sequence goes on from WEDG01001587.1 coordinate 182,924, forward strand.
ATAACACGGATGCAGAGGTCGTTGATCAATTCTGATATCAGAACGAAATGTCGACCTCCAGCGCTGTCTAAAAACCCTTCGTATGCACCAGTCACAACAATTAAAATGTGGTTGGACAACAAGAAATAGTATTTTCAGTCTCATATATTTCCCCGTAATGGCTGCCCATTTCTAACTGGGTACCCATATACGGTCGCCTAGATGACAATAGTCGAGAGCTTCGAGTCGATATAGGTCACTCACATGTCTTCTTATTATGTAGTAAATGTTAGCAGGAACCATCCTAACCAATTCACACACACACACACAGCGCGCTAACCACTTTTCACAGGCTGCACTATCAATCCACCCATAGGCCGTGCGCATGGTGATATCGCGCAAGCTACCAACAGAAATTATTCGGATGATTCATAAGGCCAATCGAAATGCTAACCGTTCAAATACACTATCAATTGGTCCAATGGCAGCCCAACCTTGTAAATACCCGCACGTTTTATTTTGCCTAAAATATGCTGTCAATGGACTTCTACTCTTTCCACCCTTGTTGTTCAGTTCTCCACTGGGGATTCGATCGAAGGGTTTGGACGAAGACCATCAAGGCTTGAGGCCAGATCATAACAAGAAAAATTAGGGATTGGCCAACTTTTTCCCAATCATATTCCAAGCAGACCTGACAAACAGTATCAGGAACAAGGCATAAACCCTGCGACAGTCAACAGAGAAAACAGCAACGAAAGGAATGGAGAAGGGTGAGGGAGACTTCAAGTAATTTTGCAGAAGGAATAACTTATTACAAGGAGAAATTCGCATGTTGTTTACCAAAACCATGAGAAGCTTCGTCCACATCTTCCTGAAGCGCGACATACTGAACAGCTGGTAAGTACCGCGTACACAGGGGTCGACCTCATCGTACCGAAGCAGATTAAGCATGGAAGCACCGCCATCGGCAAATAATGCCTTCAAGAACATCCTCAGACTCTCTAGGCCGCTGAACGGAGGGCGCCATTCGACGAGCTGCAGAAAGGAAAAGGGAATCAAAAGGATGTTAGCAATCTCAATTGTTTCGGCGAGTTCAAATAATACGCAATCAGGTGCAACGCACGCATAACCGACAGTTCGATCGCTCTGCCCGCCGCAGTCTTTCTTCACTTGGGCTCAGTGTCAAAACAGAATCAGGGAGAAACGAGGCGGAATATGGAGCACGTGGATGGTGCGGTGCGATTCTACCCCTAGGCGTGTCACCAGCCCCAACATTCGGCAGTTTTTATGGGTGCTCGTCCTCATTAAGGCCGGGTATGCACTGACATCGCTCCTGAGTTGGTCCAGCGTATCTACTGCGTGGCCCGTTGGAGTGGCACACGCATAACCAGGGCACACAGGTGATTGGTTTCCCGCCCTCCTATGGCCGAGGTTCGAGTTAGGTCATGTGTTGTCTATCCATAATTTTTGAGGGCTTAAATTAGGGGAGTCAATTGTTTTTAATGGATGCAACAGACCTCCTAAACTTATCTATCGTGCATTGCAGGCTATAGAACCCAGCGCCTACCAGACGCAAAATGTGTCAATATTTTGGAACTAACTCGTACATTTATGGAATGATGCGCAACAAACCCTTTGGAAGAGACAGTTGTGGATTATTTACCGGCAAATGCGATTAATACGCAGATATACAACTTTTCCATTTTATGCGGAAATCAAACAGTAAACGTTAAAACAAAGTTTATTAAGCAACCTGTGATTCAGGATGATTTTCGAGTAAAGAGTCATATACCTCTTGGATACGCAGGTCTTCATGGAAACATGAGGATTTTACAAGTTCACCACTGGTACTTAAATTACCTTAGAAGTAAACATTTTGAAACTGGAGTTATACCAGATGAAATATGTCGGACGGTGAAAGAAGTAATAATGAGACTAACCGCTCGTACTTATCACGGGTAACAACGGAATATCGCCGAAACAGTCCTCTGGACGCCGACGTAGACCTGAGAATATGATAGCCGCGCCGGTCAACGCATGGAACGAACGATTAATCCCCCAGGATAAGTCTGGTGGTGTGTCCTATCCCAGGTCTGAACTGTGCGACTGAACGCATGCGCGGATTGCACACACACGAACTGACTGTGCGGCAGTGTCGTAAAGTACCAAAACAAGAGGGGCAACAACTTCTAAACGGGTAACAAGCTCAAAGTCACAGTCACAAGGAAACGTTTCCATGCAGGAAGCATGATAGGCAGAGAAGTAATCGAAGCCTGGACTTTGAATGAGAAATAAATCAATTAATATATTGATCTCATGCTGGCATGCGTTGATTGGTTAATTTCCCTGTATAAATATCGTTTGTTCTGACGCTGCACATGTGCCTGTCGACTAACGTAAACGTGGAAGAGTTCCTCACTATGGCGTTTCGAGGGGCGTAGACGAGTAGCACTGCAGAGGAATCCCGTCAAATGACACTATAATCGGCATCAGTTTGCCACTGAACGTTTTTTTCTTTTTCAGTTTAGCCAGGAACCTTTTTAGGTCGTGAGAAGAGGTTCCAGAGTTCTACATGACTGGATAACATGTCAGCAGTAGCCTCATAGAAATTGTCCAGCTTAGTGTACTGAGCAAAAAGATTATCGCTGACAGCAGAGTGCAAAGTTTGTTAACTCTTTTGGTTCACTCAGTTTCAACAAAACCTTCTGTTGGATACGGTTAAAGAGTTAAATTCTTCTGTAAATTGTCCATTTGTGCAGCGGCGAACTGGGAAACCTGTTTCCACAGTCACATAGTAAATGAAAGTGGCTCCGCACACTCTAACTGCATAGTATGAGGATTTTTCGTTTTAAACCGTATAGCAGTCAATCGGACGGCAAAAAGGAGAGCACGCGAACTGGCTTGATATAGGATGGACACCGTGGATTGAGTAGGCACGGGTTAAGTCTTCTGCAACAGATGCTGGCGTTATCTTCGCTATAAAAACCCAATTTGGAGAGACAACGCTCTTGCCCCTCGTAGGAGAGTAACGATCGTCTCATAAAAAAGGCCACCACCCCTTCGTAGAAACTTTCTGCAACCAGAGGAAAGCCCGCCTCCCTCTCCCTCCCCAACCCCCATTTGACGAGACGAGGGACATGTCCTCTAAATATCCGCATGCTCTCCTCACCGCTGTTCCGAGGGCAGACCAACTAAAAGTCCTTGGGGGTCGACATATGTAACGGCTACGGCCTTCTTCAGTTGCTGGCATGCAGAGAAGACGGGCTGAACCTTCTTCCACCACCCCAACCGGTAGAAATCAACGTCGCTGCACCTGCGCTCGCGCCACTGGCAACAGCTTGGCCCATGCTACTGACGAGATCAGCAAGATGTGCAGAGCGGGATGCCAGACATCAAAGGTACCGCTGAGCGTCAATTTAACCGTAGCAGCCGCAGGAGCATCAAAAGAAGAACGGATGTAAGTACTCCATGACGAGCCCATTAAGCCCGGAGGAAATTGCTGTGACAGAGCATCCCTGCCACACTTTGCAATGCCAGAATGTACACACCGGCGGTAGCAAAACTGGGTTGACGAACAAAATTTTTAGTCTCCTCCTCCTCGATAAAGAGAGGCTAGTAAAACGGCCAAGACTAGCACGCATATTTGCTTTCGGGACCGAAACCGCTGCATCAGATGAGGGAACAGGTACCGAGGGCCGATTGACGCTCAAGGAGGAGATTGAGGACGTTTTCCAGGCCACCAGAGCTGCAGTTCAGTTCTGAGGAGAAAACTGTACTCCCGGAGAAACCCTAGATATCGGAGCGTTGGGCGAACTATTTCATGCACGCTCTTAACCGACGTCGTGTTACCTGGGGGGCAGCCATCAACAGATCACCAAAGCCAACCGCTCAGTTACGAAAGTTGGTTGCCCCGTTATGCGTTAAGCGTCACCAACTACACACCTGCCAGTATTAAAGACAGAATAAATTGACCGAGAAAGACGAGACAAGACAACCAGCGCGTAACTCAATGGTTAGAGCGTTAGACTGCTAATCAACAGGTCGCGGATTGGAGCCTCGGGTGTTGAGAAAGCTGGGATTAGGTATGGTTCACTGAGGTCGGTTTGTAAGTCAGAAATGATCATTCCAGTCTTCCTTGTCTTTGTCGGTAATTTTCTCTTACATAAAGTCAGTTACGCAGAGGAAACTTTTACATTTGCGGTTTGCAGCAGCAGCAACAGCAGCAAATCAACAAAAATAAGAGCCTTGAGCGTTAGTCAATGGTTATTTTGCGAGTACGGTGGACCCGAAAGTTTGTATTGTATCTTACTGTGTGTTTCCAGACTTACATAGTACGCGTCCTTTCCATCGGAGTAAGCGGTACTGAACACAACTGTCCATATAAACTTCCTGCAGCAGGGTCACGAACAATAAGGGGCGAGTAAAACGAACAATAAGGTTTCGGTTAGTATACTATAACCCGCACCTGGACTGTACTTACAATTACGCAGGTCAGATTGACCGCAAATAAGGATCGCATACACGGGAGCATAAGCTGGGTGTATGAAGATATCTCTACTGACATCTTAGAAACGAGCCTTGAGTTCAACTTTGCCGCCACCATGGTAATTGCTAATTATGGATTAAGACAAGCCGAGAGTTAAAAACTGGGCATCTTATGAGAACTCAAACTACATACGGATCCTATGCCAGAATTCAGCATAGTAACCTCACTGGTCGTTGATTGGCTACTTTCGCTCATGCAGGTCTCATGTTCCGTGGCTGCAGCCAGCTCTAGCATTGACTCCAAGAAGATGTGTAAAAAAGCAATCAAGTGGTTTCGATGCGAAGTAATTGTCCTCCTTACGTACTCTCGCGATCACATAACACTTGATGAAGGCCTTAAAACAATGTTTACATTTATTGCATAGCGGCAAATGTAAGCAGCGGAGGAGGAGCATACCAATAAACGGTTAGGTTCGGGAAGCGGCACCAGCCTCCGTATTTCAGGTGGCCCTGTGCGGCTAAACTACGGGGGCGTTAACGATAAATGCAGGACGCGAGGAGACTAGGTACTACAGTGGAGTTTAGCGCAACACCACAAGTAGTAAGGGGGGAGTGCATAGTTCCGTGCGGACCAGGCCAGGAGTAAGTGAAAAAAAATTAACTAACAAAGGAAAGGGGAAAACTCGGCAGGAGAGGGGATCGCCAACCTCGTGTCCACGTTTCGCGAGCTTCTCTTTTGCATGCAGAACGGCCCTTCGAACAGCCGGATTCGCGACGAAGCAGTCGAGATCAGTAAAATAGCCGATGCGCAGCTTGCGTCCCTCCTGAGGCTAAAAGGCAACAGAGAGGCAAATTCACACATTTGATGTTTTTGGCCACAGAAAAAGGGGCTAAGCAGGTTTCGGACACATCGTGCACAGTCGTCAATTCGTTTAAATAGTTACGACTGAAAATGCAGAAACAGGTCATGGTAGAATAAGACTTCTATAAGGAGATAGATTGAATCAACAACCAAAAACACACAGAAGCCAAGAAGATAAAATCGCAGACTCACAGGGAAGTCTGCAGGGACATAAGCACTAAACCGGAGGTCTGGTGACTGGCTGATTTATTAAAATAGCCGCATAGGCATTATTTAAAAGTCCAGATATGCGTTTAGTCGATTTTCTGCCATCGCATTACGCAGTTTCGAAGGGGTCATGTTCATCCGTGAATATCCAGCGTTCGACATGTACGTTCTGGTATAACTTGGAAAACATCCTTCGGCAAAAGGACTTTTTCAATACATTGAATCATATAAAGATGGAATACTACGGGCATCTGTTCATAGCTGATTAACATTAGCGCATATCCCGATGCGGCTGATAGATTTCAGCTCACAAATTTATATTGAATTTCGGTCAGGGCCTGAACATGTTTCTTCAGAGGAATTTCCTCTAAGCTAACGCAGTGATTCCCGAGGAATGAAATGAGAAGAACCTCGAGGTAACATACTCAGATTGCTTCGACAGCTTCAGCAGTTAATGTTTACTTAGAACTGACCTGTAAGTTTGGGAAAGTCAACGTTGAAAAAGGAATTGAGGCAATTTCTGGGCACATAGTAAGTAGTATACCGACTGTGTAATTTCCAATTGTGTCCCAAAATACTGTTATAAGGACCATCGGTGTCCCCTTAACGGGCCGTGTGGTAGATGAGCTGGACCAACAGGGGGGTCAGACCAGGGCACGGCAGGCGTTTGTCCGGTTAAACTCTCATAACAGATGTCGACGATGAAGGGGGGGCGTGATGGCACGCGTAGGTGCAGGCTCAGGCCTCACCCCACCACTTTTGCCATTCATGGCTCTCCCACTCCATGGTATATGACACAGGCGTGGTGACGCAGTCGAGGGCTTCTCCGGTCACGCTAGCCACTTGCGCCCTCTCCCGCCTCCGGTATTCTTGACTCTGTCTTGATACTGGGCAGCGGTGGGCAAGGGAAGAGAGTGCGGTAGATGAAGTGTAAGTCTACTATCACTTAAAACTAATTTGCGCACACGTCCCCGTCCCTACACCACCATGATATAGGGAACACGTTGGACATCATCGGCCTACGTAGGGCGAGCTGTCACATAAAGAATCGCCGACACTTGTACGTTTTTGCATTGACCGAGGTGCGATTAATTAAGGTGAACAGCTTTCCGACTAGTTTCGCAAACAGGCATGTGAAAAAAAGATTTTTTTCAGGTGACATGTGGAGAGGTCAGACAGTGATTAATAAAATGGAATAGCATTAGTGGATGCAAAGAAGAGATTTTCGGGTGACGATATAGGCCATTGAGTTTCAAGGTGTCCTTGAAATGTCAGATAATACTTGAAAGTTCTTCGCAATGCTATTTATCAGCTGCCGGGAACGATATGATCTGTATCAAAAACTTCAAAATAGCATAGTGTTTGAAAGCATTTGCCCTTGGCTACGTCCGTCGTGGCTCGGAAGGGGCGTGAAAGACGCATCGGTCGCACGCCCGGCTCCGCGGCTCCTTTTATTGAAGCAGCAAGGTAAACGGTCACTGGAATCCAGCCAAGAGACAGCAACTATTCGGGCACGAGAAGATCTGCTCGCGTAGCCGGGCAGTTGATGAAGGAAAAGGGTTTGTAGTTTGGGGTACTCTACTGCTCCTTTCGTCCCTTCCTGCCCACCCCCCCCCCTCCAGAAAATAATTCAATCAACAGGGCAATGGCCAGTCGCGGCAATACAGCAGGCGCCATAGACTAACCCGAATTGTAGCGCAGCTCCTCAGAACATTCAAAAACGTTCAGGTGCCGTAAATAGACGGTATCGCCGAAAAGCATGCATATACACATAAACGGCGTCAGCGTGTGTGTGTGTGTGTGTGTGAGAGAGAGAGAGAGAGAGAGAGAGAGAGAGATAAACAACCGAACACGAGCAGGGATAAAAGTGGCGGCTTACTCTCAAAGGCCGACTTTACAAGGAGGGGTGATTCTTCAAACAAACATACCATGACTGCGAAAAGGATAAATGCCCTGATGGCGACAGTGGCAGAAATTTTCCTGGGGCCGATGTTAAGAATTAAGGCAATAAGTACACAAACGATATGGAGAAGCTGCCACGCGGCGTTAAGCCGCAATTAACAGGAATGCTAGCAAATGAAAAGTAGACCAGAAGAGCGAGAAAATCTTAAAGCCATCAACTGGAGTAATGTTAACCTGTGTAAAATATATCCATGTAACCTCTGTGCCCCAAAACCATCTAGCGTGATAATCCCAACTCTCACTTCTCATTTCGTCTGACGACGGGTTGGTGCAACCAGATTGAAAATTCACCAGTATACCTCGATTTTCCGACAAGCCTTCTTTCTTCCTTTTATATATATATATATCAATGGGAAAATAGGCATCCCAAGAAGTATAATTGGAATCAAATAAGTTCTTTGGGAAACAATAAAGAACTTTATTAGGTAAATTTTCAACGCTGGTTCCCCAGGTCATCGTCAGGCGCGAGGTAAGTGTGCGAAAAATTAAATTTAAAACGTGCCAAAAGCCATATTGCTTAGTCGTTCATTCCAATTGGTATCATTGTGGGGTGAACTCGCGCGTTGATTAACTGTCGCCTCCTCCACTTTTCCCTCAGGTTGCCGTACACAGGGTCTAATCCGACATGTCGGTTAATGCATGAGTTATCTGAGTAAATGCCCTCCAAAAATTATCGGCCTTTCTTAGATGGACAGGAGGAAACAATTCTGGTTTTGTCTCAGGCAAATTTCTGTCCGATTTGCAGCGTATGCATGGCAACTTGAGACAAGTGGTCTCGCCTACTTACCGTCAATTGATGTTCATGTATGCGCGTGGAGGCTGACTTTCCTGTCTAACCACAGTACACCGCATAGCAGCTGCTACATGGAATCTTGTATATTTATTTTTTTAATTTAAATAGCCAAACCTATCCTTAGGGTGTACAAGCTGATTTCGAAGTGCAGTTGTTTATTTGTGCGCCACTTGGATTTGATGCTTACGCAGGTGCCTTTCAACGATTTCAGACACGTTCTTGATGTACGTAAGTGTTTGCCAGTTGCTTGCTTTGGGCGCTTGACCGGAACAATCTAGTTCCTTGTCTTTTTCTTTTAACTCCTGTCGTTTCATGCATCGACGTACAAAATCTCTTGGATAACCATTTCTGGAAAATAGCTTGAATAAATAACTAAGTTCGTTCTGGTAGAGCTCTTTATCAGAGCAGTGCGTTTTAGCGCGATTGAGTACTCCGCTTGTGAGCGACAGGGTGGTTGCTCTGGTAATGCAGGATAACTCCCGCATAATTCTTCTTGCGGTAAACCGATAATAAATTGTTTCGTCAACCTTTCACTGTATGAGGACGTCAAGAAATGGGAGTTTACTGTCAACTTCACTTTCAAGCGTGAAGGTGATACCTGGTAACGTTGAGTTAATAACGCTACGAAGCGTTTCTAGTTGATCCTTTTTAACGATAACAAACGTGTCATTTACAAAGCGTACTCATAATTTCAGGCCATAGCTTCTAATTTTTGCATAGTTACTTCAGCCAAGAAGCCGGAGATGGATAAACCCATAGGGGCTCCCTTTAGCTGTTTGTAGTATCCTTGTGAGAAGGAAAACTTCGTTACCAGGCATAGATCCAAGAGTTCAAGCAAGGCAGATACAGAAACATCCATATCATAAGACTGTAGTAATTCTTCTGTGCATTGCCTGGCCAAATCTATTGGTATGGATGTGAAAAGAGAGAAAACATCGAAAGATACCACTATTTCATCTGCTGCAATCGGGAGTCCTCGCAATTTGTTCAAACATTATACAGAGTTTTCGATAGAGGTTTCACAATCCCTTGACAATGGATGTAGTTTGTGGAATAGCCAATTAGAAATATTATAATTGGGTGCACCGATCAATGAGACTATCGGTCGCAATGGTACATCGGCTATGTGAATCTTAGGTAGTTCATAGATTTTAGCTGTGGTCTTAGGGACTTGGCAATATCTCCTGATATTTGCTTCTTCCCTGTCAGACGCTTTAAGACCCTTTCAGTAGTTGAATTCTGCATTTATTTAGGATCCGCGTTAAGAGGTTTATAGGTTGAACTATCTTGTAACAACGACAGCATCTTCTGATCGTAGTCCACCTTGTTCAAGGCATGTATTGTGAAACGTTCCTCATCTGTAAAAGTTTCTACTGAAATGATGGACTCCCAGTTCGCAAGGAAATCTAGGTACTTCGAATCAGAAAGATTGAAGTTCGTTCCGTTTTTAAATCAAGCAATAACGGAAACTAATACATACAAAAGTACCTTACCAGATACCCTAAACTTTATATGATCGCTTGCTAGTGGGTATTTTCGGTATTACTTGTGCCACGAAGTGACGGGTACTTCAAAAATATTGCATTTTATGTAAAACGTATAATTGTAAAGGTTTTTTAAATCAAACTTTTTTAAAAAATAGTAACGTCTCTGTCTGAAACTAAAGTGCGTATCCGAAATTTACCTCATCTGATTTACGCAAGCAGGAAAAGGCAAGTTTTGAGTTGGCAACGATGTTTAAGTAACTTATTCGGACTTTAGTCAGTGCCCTCGACTAGAGGCCCACATACTAATGTACAGAAATGGTCTCGGAGGGATCAGGTGTTCACGTTCAAAGAACGTCTCACCAGCGTCTTCCCGGACATATCATTTACGATGGATCAGGAAGAAGACAACCAACTGGCCTTCCTCGACGTTCTTGTCGTGCTGGACTTAAGACCAAAGTGTTCAGGGAAGCGAAAAATGCGATGCAAGTACAGAACTTCAACAGCAACTACTCACTCAGCCACAGATGCAATTACGTAAGGACGCTATATCAGCGTGTGAAGACACACTGCAGTGAATCGGAAGACAAGTTTGCGCACAAACCAACCGACTACACTACGAAATCAGCTTGTGTTCCAGAAGCATCTTCCTTTGGAGGTTTTCACAGACACATGACAGAGAACCAACCTTTTCTGGAATTAGATAGAGAGCACTGAAAACGGACACTAACACTCCAAGGACACCCTGAAATTTGGCTGACTGCCCCATCGCGAAAAAGCACATTGTAATTTTACGAAAAAATCTTTTGCCTGTAACTGCCAATTAAAGTTCGATTTCTTAGTCACGGACCTGCCTTTTTAAAATGTGACCTTACAACAAATCGTGAACATGTGAGGTCCCTTCCTAAGAAATTAAGCGAAAATTATTTTTCTTTAATAAAGTTTATCTCTGTCAATGTAAACCGGAAAAAAAATCAGCGAAATCTCGAAAAATCCTTTTGAAAAACATCAGTAAACATTTTACTGCATACAGTTTACTACGCCATACTGCATATTATACTAACCTTTTGATGAGGCCTACCACTAAATCCTCTAAACCAATTTTTAAAAGGTTATTTTTTATAAGCTGTTTAAATTACTCAATTCTTTGTACGATTGGGCCTTATATATTTCTAAAAATAAAGTTTACTCCTTTGACATGAATGTTTTGGCTTTCAGAATTTCTGGTTTTCTTGAGAGAATTGCCGCGTCTAAGCAGCGCAACGTTATTCTTTGTCACTGCTTTCTATTTCATCTAGTAGGAGTTTCGGTCAGTGGGCTGGTTTACGATTGCTGTGATTTTTCGTAAATTTACGCAATTTTGTTTTTCGTGTAAGGCCACCTGCTAGGTCTCACTCTCTCCTCCCACATCGGCCGCGTTGAGAGGGTAAAAAAAAACCAAGAACAGAAACGAACGTGGGTGTAGTGTAGGCAGTGAGTCTACACGGACCACACACACACTACTGGGTGTCTCATTCCAGGCGAACTGAACATTATTCGGTTACGGGAACCGTTCATGCCACGCTAAGACGGTGGTCACCGCATTTACAGTAAATTCCAGTAAAGGTCTTCAAAAACACTCCTTGGGCGTGATGACAAAAAGCAGCGAAACTGGGGTGGGGTAGAGCTGGCAACTCACCTCTGTGTAGGGGACTGGTGGGGTATCTGGATCTTCCTTAAACTGCACCGGACAGTTTATGATGTGTTTCATCACCAAAGAGCAGACAGCTACATCCTTGCACATGGGCCCCCACGACGACAAGACTAAAAAAATTTCAAATATGCGTGTATTAATGGCAGCAGGTGAGGGATACTATTTCTCCACAGGTGAAGCATGATTGATTGCCTCAAAAATAAACGGTAAAACTTTAAATACAATCCGGAGCAAAATAATAACAACCAAACATGCAAGCTTTGGATAGAGAGAGGAGCGATAGAGTTATAGAGTAAGCGAAATCAGACGATCATAAAGCCAAAAGTCACAACAATTTAAAAATATATAGAAGTCGTAATAATTCACTTATGCCCAGGTAATTTATGTCATATGGCACGCTTTTAGGAAACTTTACGCGTTTAAATAATTCAAAGAGTTTGAACAAACTGTTGACCGTGAGGGAATTCATATTAATAACTGTGAGCGTAGATTCGCTGAGTAATTAGGATGCAAAGCAGATTGCACGGCTTCCTGCCCGCCTGCAAAAAAAACGGCCAGTAATCTTTTTCACATAAATTTTCTCTGAGCTTACAAGTTAAAACACACCTTATAGAAAACATATATATTTTTTCTTGAACCATTTTAGAAGCAAAGTACGTCTCCTTCGAGGTATTTACTCACAGAAGGGGTTTCTGGCGGATTAGTAAGTTTTGTAAATACGACACTTCTTAAGACCGTGAAATGTCCATTCAAACATCATCATATGCAGTACACGACATAGACAACATCCATTGTGAAATTTTCTGACCCATATAATATCCTTATACAGTGCGGAAATTTGTGATTTTCATTACACGGAGGATATGCCACATAAACTTTGCAAATTCCACGCGCAAAAGAAAAGGCAGGTAGGGTTCAAAATTACTCAGAAATTGAGAATATTTTGGTATTAATTCTGAAAAACGCTTCATATGCTGCGAAATCAGTACAAGGAAGAATAATTTAGGCATGTTTTCTGCAAAACATCGTTGAATTATAAATGGCATGGAAAATGAATGTCAGGAAGTCCTACTACTTAAGCGATCATTTTTACCTAGTGTAGTTATTGCAGGCGATCGTCCATTCAGAAGCCGACGTTTTGTTATGACTGAAGTAGCTTGGGATTATGCTGCACAAAAGCAATATTATAATCGCATCTATGTAATGCCTTCTAATCGAAAACGCACTTAGGACGTTTGGTCAACATTTTATTAGGCAGACCAGCTACTGTAAGTCGGCACCACCTAGACCTCTAGGGTAGCAGTGGCTATGAGGTAGTTGCAGTTGTCATCGTGACCTACAGTAGGTCAATGTTCGTGTTCCCAAACCTCGCAAAGGGCATTCAATGAGTAAGCACCTGGTTTGCGAAACCCGTTGGTTTCGACGAGATTGGAGAAAATTTATGTAGAGCACAACAACTATGATTACTGGATTGAATTTTCTGCGCATAGTAAGCACTATAAGCGTGTTACTAGGCCGTAAAGCGTCTAAGCAACGAAAAACCGTATGTAAATCGGAGCATGACAGACCGAACACAGGCATAAATAAGAATGAAAATGACTCCAAGGCTTCCCACGCTTTGTCAACCTGATAAACTGATAAAGGGCTAAGTTTAATTTATAACCCCGTGGGAAGAAAGGGTAAGCAGAGATAGGCAAGGCTAATCTGAAACCCTCAGGTGCATATGCTTGGATATCAAACACGTACAACAGCTGATTTGCCGAATGCGACGCGACAAGCAGTGCTGTCTTGTGCAGCATTGATGCCACTTTCGTTTTACATCCGCTATGCTTTAATGGTACAGCTGCGTTCAGCTGATTACAGCGGTCTGAAGCGCACTAGCCAAGACAAGGATCTCAAACAGATGTGTGTTTGAGTTGGCTGCGGCGTATTTGGCGCTGGGTGAGATGACGGTGGTTGACGTCTCCGTCGGAAGTGCCCCGAGCTTTCAAAAGAAAGTAGTTCTCCACCCTTGAAGAAAAGGGTAACACAGTACCACTCAGCATCTACGGCATTCACGGCCACGCTGACTGCTGATTGGCCGATGGTCATTAAACTTGTATTCGTTGATGAACGCTCATTCGGTCATTTATCTGACTGTGCGTCTGTATAACACATCGTGCGTGAGCCGCGGCGCCGGATTGGGAGAAAAAGGAAGGAACGAAAATGAATATATCCGCAGTGAGGTTCTCCTCGACGTATGAATTGGCGTTATTGTCGTACCCCTGCTCACATTGTGCGTAGACCGGCAGCCCTTAACTACGCAGTGCAGAACTCGGAATTGCGGCCACCTTCCCATCTGTCAGGTAGCATCGCTCAAGGACTGTGCATTTCGCGAAACCACAACTGAATGGATTACTTTTAGCCAACAACTACTTGGAACAGCCGTAGGAAATTTTAAATATGAAAAAGTACAATATTTCGACCATGAAAGCATGTTTGCTTGCAGGGTATCAGGACAATAAATGCTCAGTTTGCGCGACCGCTCCACCTCACTTCTGACGCATACTGAGCAGCTTTGCTCCTGCCGACTTGTCAAGGAGTGCGCAACGAGGCAGGTATCTTTTCAAGTCTGATCTAGTTCACAAATGGTTGTTCAAAAGTGGATCTCGGAATAGTGGTTATTCATCAATAAAATTTTCTTTAAACACTTATACTTCCGTAGTCAGCAGGCCTTGCCGATCGATACAAAACTAACGTCCAGTTGAGACATACCCCAATCTCCCCAAGAGATCCTGCAGGGCAAACGGAGAGATAATGATTGCAGTTAATAAGGGCTACTACTACTACTACTACTACTACTACTACTACTACTACTACTACTACTACTACTCTCATACTACTTATACTACTGATACTACCACTACCAATATTAATACTACTGATATTACTACTGCTGATACTACTAATACTACTACAGCTACTATTACTGCTGCTACTACTACTACTAATACTGCTACTATTACTGCTACTACTACGGCTACTACTTCTACTACTACTGCTGCTACTACTACCGCTAATACTACTACTACTATGACTACTACTACTACTACGCCAGCTTCACAGTAGTGCAAAGTCGGCCTGTGGCACGATAACGTTTCTACTGAACTGCCCTTTTCCAAGGTGCGGCGATGGAGTACAGGGTTTGAACTATCCCAGGAAATGGTAAACGAAATTCGGGAATGTGTTCGTCGTGAAAAGAGATTGATCAGATGAGCTTGCAACACTGATTAGTATGCATCACAACTCCAGGATAGTTCAGTAACGCATGAATTCGTGTTCCTTTTTCCTGACCGCCTACAAAAACCACCCTCGGTACTAAAAGGCTACTTAAGTAATATAGATCTTTCACGTGGATTGTCAAAAAAATTATATAGAAAACATGTGTTAAATTATTCTTTCTCGTACACATTTGGTAGGTAATTGCGCCTTCTTTAAACGTTATACTTGAACTAAGGGTGGTTTCTTGTTTCAAAAACATTTTTTAATCCTTACCACCCTTGCGCTCAACGTTTTTAAACTACATAGTGAATACTTTCTGCGTTGAGAAAAAACATATATTTATCTACGGAATTACAGAATACTAAAATTTTGCATTAAGAGTGGTCAATTTCGTATACTAAACAAGCGACATTAATAAAAGGGCAGATATAATACGACAAATGAGCATATCAACAAATCACATAATTACAAGTTTGTTCGAGGCCAAAAATACCCTTTTCTTTAAATAAAAAATTTAAAGAATTAATTTTCTATCAAAATGAGCACAATAAAAGACACATTTTCATTCGCGTCTTCTATCGTGCCCGATTAAGCTAACTGATTATAAATTTAGAAACAAAACGAATATTCGGTTTGTGTGCATTTACAGTGGTGAATAAACTATTATTGAATCAAGAAAATCTAAATAATATGGACGGGCAGACTGAAGAAAAAAGACAAATTAACCTTTCGGAAAAATGTTGGTACTGCTAGCATTAAAATTTATAATTTTTTTCAAAAAATGAAAAAGTAACGAACCCATTTTTTCGTGGTCATCGGAGAAAGATTCTTATTGCTGAAGGATGGGTTAGAAGAAGTTTAGAATTAAAAAATACTGGTAAATCAAAAGGCTTGAAGAAAAAGACACAAAAGCTGACAAAACAGTCTTGTTGACGCGAACTATAAACCATAAACATCCCAGAGAGGGGAGTCCCGATCCCTCTAGCAAACTGTAATTAGAATTTTTCTGTTCCTATAGTAGTAGCGCAAGAGACCTCGGCTTTAAGGAGTTGATAACAATTACGAGGATAGCAGAGGTAAGCATATTGAGGATGAGAGCAAAGTTTTCTCCTTTTTTAATTGACCGACTGCGTCCCTGGGTCATATTGTAACACTTCGGCCGTCGTAAGCGGCCACGTCCACTGTCTGCTCCATGGAATGAGCGCAGCGCCAGGGACGGGCGCATGGATTATTTTATAATGGCAGACTTGTCCGGCGGACTTGTCTCGGAGGTTCACTCGGACGGAGTAACTGAAAAAAATCCAACAACCTGTCTACGCGTGTCACTTTGAACCTGGTCTTTACTAAATGTGCCAATTATTCATTCATGTGGCATCAAGCTCACATAAAGATGATTCCTTGCAGCCTGACTATCAGACCTCCAGTCACTCCAGGATACTCTCATGGGAACCGACTTGTCCTGCTAGTTGACAGCCTTTCAAGTCACGACTCTTAGCGTGTCAATCTTATGATAGTGAGAGATGCGTCAATTTACCATTGGGGTGGATTCCTCGTGCCCGTTGTGAGCCTCAAGGCACAACGGGACAAGTATTTCCTGTAATGCAATCGGTGAGTTCGTATCCACTATTGTTAGCATTTGATCACAGCCGATGGGACAACAAACCCATGGCTCAATGGTAAGGTTGACAGACTTCTATTCCAATGGTCGCGAGTTCGACCGTTAGAGATTGCAAAACCTGGGGTCGACTATTAATAAGCCAGAAACAGCCATTTCAGTCTCTTTTGTCTTTGTGGGTAATGTTATAGTGCTGGTTGTAAGAGTACGTAAATGACAATGCACATAGACACCGCTAGCTGTCTGACCGTCAAGAAGTGGCGCTTTACCATGATATAAATTCAATGGTTCGCAAGCAAAAGCAGTTAAGACAGGAGGACGGAAAGATGGATTTAAGGCTACCTTAAACGACCTGTTGTTGGCTTGAAGCCGACGATTCCGCACATAGCCGCGGGAATGCGAATGCTACCACCAAGGTCGGTTCCAAAACCCAGTTGGGATCCGCCACCACTGATGAGAGCAGCCTCACCACCACTAGAGCCGCCGGGACTGCGCGTATGATCCAATGGGTTGACCGTGATACCCGTGATGGGATTGCTGCATAAGACGCTGTGGGATATGAAATGTGCATTAAGTCAAAATTGCACAGTTTAAAGTTGATTTCAGAACGAAATTATCAATAAAAAACTAAAAATGCTCCTATTATCTCAAATTCTGTTAAATCTTGGTGTACAAAAAAGAGTGCCACTATACTATAGGACGTCTGCAATGGTTATACTGGGAGCGAGGGTTTTCAAGGAATACAAGTGATTATGATTACAAACGACTGCATGAGGTTTTCCGCAGGGAATGGTCAGTTACTTCTATGGAGTGAAAATCGCATCCAATTACTAACTGCACGAAATTGGCAGTACATTAGAACCTAACCCGGCGTCCAGCTTCCATTTAGGGTCTCACGCAGATAGCGCCGAGCTTAGCCTCGTCATCTTTGCTGGCCTTATGGCTGGAGGACATAGTTTGATGATAGAAGCGATAGGAATTTTTGTGAAGTCTGATAATTCGGCCGGTAGACGGACCAGCTGAGTCGTGATACACGTTTGCAGAGGTTTAATGCCCGATCAATCACTGCGCCCAGGTTCAGCTTGACTGAGTTACGAAAAAGAGCCACACAGGGTGTGGGGCGGAATTGCAGTTCGGACTGAGCACATTTCCCTGACAAGACCTGTGCTTGCCTTTCATTACAGACCTTCAGAAAATCTCATAAGAGCATATTGGGTGACGCTTACGGAAAGTCCAAAAACATCCCGTTGAAAGAAGAGCGATGGTAAGACTGGCTTGTAGCCATCCGCTCCCTGAAAAATGGATTGTCGCACTTATGTATACGTCGCTACTTTATAAAGGTAAGTAGCATGTTTTTCGTGGTAGGATTACAAATGGTCCACCGACGTAACTGTTAGCTTGCGCGCACAGCAAGATTCCGGTTATAAGGAATACCGACCAATGACAGTCACCCATTGCGTGAGGGGTATTTTGGCATTCGGTTAGATTGGCAGGAAATGTCTGGAGCGGTTTACCAGGTCTGGTGCAGTTGCGTAAAAAGCAACTGCGTCAGACAGAGTGAGAGACTACTCCGCATGCGAATGATCGAGCTGGCAGCATCAGCGAGAAGGAAGGACGCTAACTCCCAGATCGCGGCTCATTCAAGTCTGATGAGGCCAAAATTCTCGGCAGATGTGACAACCGCATGGCCCTGAGCTGCTTGAGTCCTGGTTCTCCGGCCCACAGTCAAATTAACAAGCGCATTGATCTTCCGCCTCCATATTCTGTGTTGCAATTTTGACTGGGCAAAATCACTGGCCCTGCGGGGAAGATGCGGATGATTAACGGTCTGGGTGAAAGTGGGGCAAACTGACGAATAAAGGTGATGTAATCACGGCCATCAACGACTCGGGTACACATTGACAAGCATTTTATCGTATCAACTACGATCCCCAGCGAGGACCACGAGATCTGCCAAATATAGTAGGCCTGTGGTTGCCTGACAACCTTTTATGCGACTGTCTCTAAGGGTGGGTTCGAGAGAGAATTCGATACGTGTCTCCCTCAGAACTCCCAAAACTCACCAACCTGTGGGCTTTATCTGTTAGCCATTATTAATTACTACAACAAAATCCTTGTCAAAGGTGATTTAACATTTAACTGTAACGGTAGGCGACTATGAGACAGTCTAAGTGAATTTGGTAGACGCCAAAGGTCGCTTTCACCATAACCGATCCCGCAGGCAAGTAGTCACCATCGCCAGCAGAGTTGTGACCAAATCGCTTTCAACGAACGACCTACCGAAATGCATCTTAAGTACGAAATTTAAATGACTACGTAACTGAAATGAGAAATATATCTTTAGAGAAAATCTGATCTAGGCAGTTATAAAACCATCTAGAAAATTCAAAAAAGATATTATTGGGTCTAACACCATGAAGTTTTACGCCAATTAGGCATTCGTATAGTGATCATGCAAAAATAAAAATTTTGTTTCCTCTTAAAAACTATGTATAACTAACAAATACAAAACTTCAGATCTGGTTTTCCGATATCTTGCGCAAAATGGCACATGTTGTAATCGACAGACATGTACGCACGCGTTTCCTGTACGACTGACTAATAGATAAACAGTTCATCGCAGTAACTTTAGAAGAATCATGGAAACAAACCCATCGAAGACTCGTTAATGAAATTGATGCTTTCTGTATACCTAGTTTAATTGTTATCGGCGTCTACACAACGTCATCAATTTAGGCTTCGTTTTTTAATTCGTTAAAAATCATTTACCTCATCATGGTCTGTGGCACTGTCGTCCGTACAAACGGAACTCCTCCGAGATCAAGAATAATCTGCAAAGCCACGGCGTCTGCCGACCGCGGTGACTCGGCGAGGATGGAGCAGCCGGCGCAATTGTCGAGACCCTTATGAAATTAATGCACATACAACTAGCTACTATTGCCATTTCAATAGCATGCTTTTCTGTTAGCAAGGGTTAGGCGTGACTCCCAGGCCACAGGTCGCAAAAAGGGCTAAAAGTTATTGACATCGCAGAAGCCAACCGCGAAAAAAAGTTCAGACGAGATGAATGCGGGTTGGATTAAGAGCCATTAGGATGCTTACCAAAACAAAATATGATCTCACATTTGAAATATTTGCATGCTGGTCCCTCGATTACACCCAGGTGAGACTGTCATCCAGTTTTATAAATTCAACCTTCATATACAAACGGCTCAAAGGCACTCCAGCTTACAGACGAGTGATGTGCCTTTTTTGCTCTCAAAGAATTTCTGACAACAGATTCAAACACCTGGGTCTGTTCGTCAGCACAATTCATAGAAAAACTTATAGGGGGTAAATATCTTGAGTTCATGGTATCTTTTGAGTTCCCGACCCTCATTACTTCTATTCCCCAGGAAATGGCGGTCGAGACCGTTGAACTACATCTGCAAAACAAATATAATGAAAACCGAAATCGCCTCGGACACGACCAAGTTCTCCAACTCCTGAAGTTCAGTCTCAAGATGTACTTCACTTTTGACGGAACAACCTACAAGTGGGTAAAAGGCACGATAACGAGTTCACCGATTTCGGTACTCATAAAATGCGTCCATTGGGTGGTCTTTTAACACCACAGACCGAAATACTGGGCTTATTTTGGATGATACTTTCGACGTTATCAAGGGGGATTAGATGCTAACGTTCAAAGAACGTCCCAACACCGTTTTCCTAGACATAATTTGCCATGGAGGAGGAAGAAAACAACCAGCTGACCATTCTTCGTATTTTTGTGTCTAGGTAAGCGACAAATATGTCGAAAGTACTGAACCTCAAAATCAACCACCCAATTAGCCAAAAGCACATTTGTGCAAGGGCGCTATACCGACATGTTGTAACACTGCAGGGAACATAATTAAAAGGCTGCTGGATTAAAATACCTTTTAGTGTGTGTTCAGAGGAAATCGGTACCCGCGCAATTCCGTCAACCGCTGCATATGCAAACGAAACGAGACGGGAGACTAAGTTACACCGAACCTACATTTTGGCAAGCGCTTCCGTGGGTTAAGAAAGTCTCGGAGACCTTCAACCGCGTTTTGCGCCACTTGGATCTGGAGTCGCACATAGACCGGAGAAAATTATTAAGCCTCAGATAATGGGACCACAAGGCCCACTGCCACGGCAATAAAAGTATGGAGTCTTTTATCGGAGGGTTGTATTTATGGGTAAACTAACTACGTTGGAGAAATTGGAAGACCACAATAGCTTCTTCTCAATGCAGCCTCTGTGGGATTCCCGCTCAGATGGGATCCATGCGGACAATTTCTTGTTCCCGCGAAAGATTTGTTCACCGGACAGGGACCAGGTAGCGTAACGAGGAGCTGTTTACCTTTGTCAACTACTGCATCCAATTTCGCCACCGATTGTCCTGGCCCTGTATCACCACTGGGCCAAGGCGTGTGAAGAAAGACAAAGTACCACAAATGCTGTATAAGTCTGCTATGACTCGAATGTGCGCTCATGTCACCGACCTGCACCCACGCCCATGCCGTGGGACACACTGTGGGCTGGGATCCGAGCCGCCCTTCCCTTGTGTTTTGTGTTCTTGCTTGTGTTTTAACACAGTGCGTGGACCCGCACCCTCTTCCATCTCCAGTCTTCTTGACTATGTCTTGACACCGGGTCCAAATGTGGGGAGGGTGGAACAAAGGATGAGGTTGATGCAGTGCAAGTCTATTCTCGTGATAATACCGCGTCATTCACCGTCCTGCACTACCCTGCTATGAAGCACGTAGTATACATCTTTGAAGTCGGTCAAACTGTCAGGCACCGGCGTTAGCCGCGGTCGGACTGAAGAGGTAAACCACAAACCTGACAGTTAGGGCCAACTGCCGCCTGTGTAACAAAGAAGAGCGACCCAGATAGTGGTTTTAGACAGTAGTACAAACGGGGTGCATTCTAGCACATGTTACAGGCGATGCATCCAGGCGTACAAGAGCGAACAAGCAGGCCATAACAAGCGATCCCATGACAACGTTCGGTCTAGCTAGTTGCATCACGTTGCCTCTCACCCGAGGCGGTAATCACGTGAGCTCTGTGGTGGCATGGAATGAAGGACCGGAAGAGGTGGTGCGTCAACATGTTTTCAGTTCACGAGTCGGATGCAGCTGGCTGGCTGGCAAATAACGCAGAGATCACCATTCCAGTCGTCTTTGTATTCGTCGATAATGCTCCTAAAGTACTCTTCGGCATGCGACCTGCTAGGTCTCTGTTATGAACTGATGCTGACACCTTCATAGATAGACGGGAAAAAGTTCAACTGAGCGATGATAACAACAAGCTATTCCATCTACCCCGTTGTTTGGCTCTAAGGATTGGGAATTTTTTCGATAGACAGCAGAAAGGTCCAAGGCCTGCTTCACAAAAACGGGTATTCTAACAGATTTATTGCTAATAATATTGCCGAGCGACCATAAAAACCCAATAAAGTGACTGCCGAAAAGAAAACTCGGTTCCTTAAAGTCCTTTATCAAGGGAACGACAATGGGAGTGAACACCTAGGGAGACAGTTTGAGCAAGGTGTCTAATGAAAGTTTCCAGTAGCCAAGAGTTCAGATATTATTCGTTAGCAACCCGATTTTACGCGGGGATGGTAAGGAAAGGTTGCCAACTCAGATCACCTCAAAGCGCATTTACTTGTTCACTTGTGCAGCCAGTTATATTGACCGCACGAGTTGGCGTCCATCTCAAAGAATATGAGAACAACTCTTGGCATGGATAGGAAAAAACGAAATTGGACGCAAAAAACGCCATTTTAGAGCATGTTGTTTATTCCGGGCATTGCGTGGCCTCCGACTAAGTTTTCCTTGTGATCTATGACGTCCCATTGAGTTACCTTAAGCTACCGGGTCAGCGTATGTTAGCAACAGCAGAGGCGGTTGCCATGGGATCACGAGAGCCGGTCTCGTGCACTTACCGGGGCCAAACATCGACTAACTGCATGCAACTCCCCGCGCCCTTCCACCGTCGCCCTCCACCTTCTGACATTGACTCTTCATAAGCACCACGATTTCGTATTATCCCCCACCCCGCCACATTCCCCCACCCCGCTTGTGTTCAAAGACGAACTGTAGTCAATTTCTCTAGGCGCTGATCTGTTTTATTCGATCCCGTTGCCATATAAAAGTGTACTGGCCCAATGAGAATGTATCGAAAGCAGACGTATGCTTACCAACTCATCTTTGCATAACACGATCGATAAGGACAAACCGTACTTAAACCCTCAAGCCATTCTTATCGAGAGCCTGCGTGTATGTATGGCATCCCATTTATGTCGGGTAGAATTATATACAATACTCCTCAAACGGATTATCATGGTCTGATGAAGCACTGTGGCCGCAGGACGCTGTCGAGAACTTGCTGGCGGGAGGAAAAGGCGATGACTGACTCTTCAGGAATGCCGACAGCAGTCTTGTCATCGGTGTTTCAAGGCAAATTGCATATGGTTGCATACAAGTTCGCTCCTATGAGTCTGTCACCACTACTCTGAATAGAAAACGCAGACTATAGTGCATGGTTATACAAATGTGTGTCTGTGGTCTGTGTCTGTGGTCGCGCAAAGGGCATGGATTGAAGGCGACAAATAGGTGGTGGGGTAATTAAAGCACAGGCTGTGTAAACGATGCAAACGTTTAAAGATTCCGCAGTCAGGATATAACGACAAACACGTACCTTCAAGCTTACGCACTCTTTCAAACTAACCGGCGCACCAGCTAGCGGACCGCTTAGGTTTACTTTTGACAGCTGAAATTTGAAGACAAACAGAAGAGCCGATTAGTAATCGAGTACAAGAGTCAGAAGCAGACACAACTCACGGAAAGACTGAAGCAAACGGAGCACAGCACGCAAATTTAAAAGAAAATTGGACTAGAAGATAATAAAACGGCCGCCTAGGATGAAACAACTTCAAAACAACGAGACTGCGGTTAGAGGGTTCCTCAGGGGGCACACATGTTGGAAAGGTAGACATTCCGTGCAAAAATAAAATTAGTTAAGCTATGTCCTTTATAGGCAGAGCAGAAAACGTGGAACAGCAAGAAGAGTGATCTTCGGGCTCACTTTGGTGTTGGGTTTGCTGATAGCGCAAAGCAGAGGGCACTTCAGGGTTTACAGTAGTTGCTTTAGTGGAAAATTTCATAGAACCCGACATTTCTTTCAGACAACGGAAGATTTGCTCGTCCAGTTTCTATGTGTGTTCTGCACTTTAAAAACATTGGAACGTACCTACCTTATGTGCGCGTTTTAGTCATGAGTTAGACACGGTACAAACAGGCGATACTTCGACGGAACCATCCAGAAAAGTAGTGTAACAACACAACGCCATTCCTATTAGCATACACTGACCTACGTTCCGGATGGGTGGCTGAAAATTGCGCCAAACCCACTTTTCGAGAGGCCCAATCAGGATAACTTGAATGTCTTCTAGCGGTTCCCGGCATCAGAAACACGGATTTCAAAGTATATCGCGCAAGTAAAAACATTCAAATACGAAATCTATATACATAGTCAGTCCAGCTTCCTGTTGGTAGTCCAGTACTTTTATGGGAACAAACGCAGTTTTTGTGATATGCGTCCATAAGGTTTAGGACCTAGAGGCTCAAGTTAACGAACATCTGCTCTCTCTCTCTGAGACGGTCAGATGGAAAAGGTTAACACAAACGGGTACATTCTTGCTGAACCTCGAAGCAAAATTTCGGTCATGGCAAGTCGGTCTCTTTTGATGGAAACTCTGGGCCTTGGACTGCCGGATTAACCCATCTATGCGCTCACCATCAGGTAGACAGGTGGCAGATAATGGAATGGCTTTCAGTGAAGACTAGCTGCCGGAAATAGGCCAGTTCTGGGAGCGTCGTGGACCGTGGAATAGCATAACGATCAGAGCGCCTAGTCTGCCTGTGCGTTGTAGTTTGACTTGGTAGAGACTAAATAACGTCCACATACGTATAATTACCAAAATAATGAAGTTGATATACCATGCTATCCAGGCCAATATCGTTGTACGGAAGAATTCTATGACGGCCAGAAACGGAGGCGAAAAGACGCAAATGCACAAGCACAGAACAGCGCCTCCAGTCTTGGGCACGTTACTTGGCACAATGAAATCGGCCTTTATGATCTTATTGTTAATAATAAAAGGCGAGCTTGGGTAGAATCACGGTAAAACGGCCGAAAAGGCACCCGATTTGAAGATCTAACGGACAGTCTTGAAAACTGTGGGAGAGGTTTTGTAAGGCGGCAGGATGTAAGGAGTCCACTCAAACGGGGTTCTAAGAGCCTAACTGAGTGGACTCCTTTATCCCTGCCACTACCTAAACTTCTCCCTGTTGTCGATAAATCTTCAAATCGAGTACTGATTCACAACCTGCTATTATTAACAGATCATCAAACGTCGATTTACTAGTAACGATACTTAATTTCAGAGTTACCTCTGTCTTAATTTTGCGATCTTCGCCTCGGTTAAAGACTGTCATTCTTCCGTGTTACCAACTATGAATTATAAACTATTAAACAACCCCTGAAAACTGCGGCGCTCATTGTATTCACGATCACGACGCTATTTCATATTTTATCTTCACTGAAAACCATTATCTGCTGACCGGCGTAATGGGTAACTGGCGATCACAGCTTCCAGTTTCCAGAAGACCGCTCCATGACCGAAGCCCCGCTTCACCATTATTGCTGCGTTGTCAACGCTGACCGTCTCAATGAAAGCAGATGTTCGTTAACGGGCCTTCAAACTGCGTATCATTGTTGTTTCCCCATGCTGACACCAACGAAGGCTGGACTGGCTTTATGTATGAATTTCGTGACTGAATGTTTTTGCGCGATATACGAAATCCGTGTTTCTGCCGAACCACTGGCATTATTCGAAATTATCTGATTGAACTGCAAGGCTGGCACTATTCAATACCGGAACATCCGTCGGCTCTTCTTAACCTCAAGAATGGCGTTGTCGGTGTTACACTACTTTGGATAATTTCCGTTTCGGCTGTTTACTGCGTCTGCTCGCCGACTGAAACGCAAAACGACTTCGGGCAATATCCGTTGTCTGTGTCGAGGTTCTGTGAGGCCCCACTTTCCGCTGAAGCGCAAACCCTGGGGGTGCCTACTGCTTCGCGCCATCGTAAACCCAACAAAATTGACCCGAAAATCGCGCCAACAACTTTGCTGGGCTTCACGTTGCTGTATGCCGCTACTCAAGGACGTAGCTAATTTTTTGGTACGCTTTCAGCTAATGACCCTGTTGGCACTACAAATGGAGCACAGTTGTTCAAACACCGTTTACATACTGCTTTTAGGCCGGAATGGCGCTACTTCGATAACTAAAACATTGTATTCTGCTTTCATTTTCTTGTGGAACGCACCAATAAATATTCATTTGTCAACTCAGAAATTTCGGCTTGTCAAAATGATGCCATCGTGAAAGAACGTGGCGAAGGCCGTGTTCCGTCAGGTGCCGACTTAGCGGGAATCTTTAAGCGTTTGCATTACTGGCCTGTGCTGATACTGCCGCCTGTTGGCTCGCTTCGATCCGGCAACTTTTGCCCAGGTGCAGCAGGATGCGATTTATGTAACCATGCGCTTCGCCAGTCTGCGTTTTCTATTCGGAAGCAAGTATTGTTTGAACTTCGGCAGCCTGCGGCCATATGCAATTTGCTGCTTGGTACCGATGACCAGACACCTTTGTCGTTCACTGGCGTCGGTCATCCTTTCACTTCGTAAAGTTGCTGTTTCACCGCGTACCAATCTTTCATCGAATGCATGTCCGTTTGAAATTGTATATAATTCTGCCGTATAAATCGGATTGCCGCCGCGCAGGCTAGAACAGAATGGCGGCTTTTATTGATCGCTTATCGTCGTGTTAATGAATGTTGACAGCGTACGTCTGCTTTTCGTCATTCTCATTGAGCCAATTGCGGCAGGATCGACAAAACAGATCGGCGCTGAAAATTGACGCAGTAAATCTTTAGTACAGGCGAGTGAAAATGTCGGCGAATGAATAGTCGTGGTCAATGTCGAAGGTGAACATTGAACGAGGCGGTCCCGATCGATGTTTGGCGACTAACGGACCGGCATTCTGACTGTGCACTGCTGCTGTTTGGCATGCAGCGACGGCGCAGCTTGGAGGTTCATGATGCGGAAAACCGTCACGGAGGCCACTATGACTAACCGATAACGGCGTAACAAAATGGCGTTTTTAGTCGATTCGTTTTTCCTATCCATGCCGAAGTTGTTCTCGCTAATAACGAATGTGCGGTCTTTAATGCACAATTATTTCGAAATAATGCGCTTGTCTTGAAGTTAACGGCTTCATCCCCGCGCGTAAATCGGTTGCTGTCGAATTTCTGGCTACTGAACACCCTTCGAGCTTTGTGTTCGCTTTCATGACCAGGGCATAACTTTCGACGGTCGCGGAATAAACAATATTGACCAACGGCGTCTGTTGAAACTCACCCGTTTTTGCGGCGTACGGAACCTTTTCTTGTCTGTCGAAAAATTCCCCAATCGGCAACTTTGGGGTGAATAACTGTTGTTATCTCGGTCAGGCTTTCCCGTCTCTGCTATGGTGATAAACATCGATTCATAGAGACAGCAGGTCATCGCCGAAAATACTTTAGGGCATTATCGACGATAAGACGACTGAATTCTGCGTTGTTGCCGGCCAACCAACTGCATCCGACTTCGTCGAGCTGAAAATATGTTGACGCCGCACTCTTCGGTCGCTTCGTTCACGATAACGCCACGAAACTCGTGATACCGCCTCGGTGGTGGCGTGTGCAACGCTGAACCGGCGCGATGTCATCGGATAAGCGACTGGCATTTATTTCTTATACGCCTGATCATCGCCGCCGATATATGCTGGTATCACCCCGTTATATCTAAAACTGTCTGGTCGCTTTCTTCTTTTATGAGCGGCAGTTAACCCCAACTTATCGGGTTAATGTTTACCTCTTCATCCCGACCGCGGCAACGCGATTGTAGATGTACTACGTTAACTTCTGGCGAGGCAATTGCAGAGACGATGATGTTTGATATTGATGAAACCATCGGCTTATAATCGCTGTTCCACCCTCCCCGCGATGGGTATGGTCAGAAGACTGGAGATGAATAACGGTATCCACGCTGTCGGTAAAACGGCAAACGCAAAGTACGAGGAAGGGCGATGATCGCGGCGTGGTTGGTCGTATTGTCGACACCGCATTCGATCATCAGCGTTGTGTTGCTTTATGTTTCTTCACGCGCCTTTGACGGTGGTGATACGAACCGGGATGAACTGAATGGCTGGCTCCTCGTCATACAATCTGTCGATAATTTCGTCTTCGCTGAAATTGTCGCATGGATCCCATCTGGCGGGCCCACGATTGTTGAAGCCAGTGATATTTCATTCTCCGGCGTCGGTCAGTTGCCTGATCTGACACTCGATAAAGACTCCCGTACTTTGTTGCCGTGACGGTAGTCGATAATCTGGGGCTTGAACCGGTCTATCGATACGACCGGGTGGTGGCGCGACGCGTTGGTCCGGTTTCTTAATCCTGCTAAATCTTCGGAGTTCGGTAATGACTTTCGTCGTTCGTTGCATGTCTGGCTGATTGACAATTGCTGTTCACGCTAAGTTATTTTAATCGGCAACTGGTATGTTCCTGCGATCATTCTAACGTGTCGACGCCGTACCGCTACACAAATATTAACTTTTGATAATTGAGTCGGTTGATTTTGAAGTTCGTACTTTCGTGATCTTTACCTGAACGCAATACGAAGAATGTTCGGCTGTTCATCACTCCATGGCTGGTGTCTGTTGATGTTGGATGGATTCTTTTGAACGTTAAGCCCCTTGACGTCGTATCGTCAAAATAATGATATTCGATGCTGATATTGGAACCGCTAATGTTTGCGGCTATGATGCCGGTGAACAGATTATCGTGCTGTTGTTCCGTCAGGTGGTACATCTTCGAGACTGACTTCGGTGGAAGAAGTGATGGTGATCGAACGACTGGAACTTTCGACCGCTGTTGTTTTGCGGGTAATGTTCGGCGATCGACCATCTGAGGAATAGAAATGATGATTAGAATCAGCCGTGAACTCGGATATTTTATAATTTTCATGGTGACGGAACGGTCGTTTGGAATCTGTTGATAAAGTTCTTTGAGGAAACGGGCGCGTCATCGTCTGTAGCTGAACTGTTCTGTGAAGATTTGAATTTATAGGCTGGTCACTGATCGAAACGTTTCGAATATTGGATCGCTTCCACTGTTTTGATGAAGCATCTAATCAATACGTCGTCTGAACTTTTCGCCGGTTATCGGCTGGCCCTTTTACGGGGTCGCTAACCGCGCTGGCTGAAAGGCGTGCTATTGATGACGATAATGACTTTGGTTATTATGTGCGTTAATTTCGCGAAGTCGACGGCTGCCGATAACGATCAAACGAACATGATGATGCGGTGATGACGATGAACGATTATGATGGTTTTAACGATTAAACGACTAAATTGATGACGTTGGCATAGACAACTGATGAAACTGGGTAATCGGTGAGATATTTCGACAGTTACTGCGATGATGGCCGTAACGG
>WEDG01001588.1:0-69530 GCA_017591395.1 Schistocephalus solidus
GTTGCCACTCGTGTGCCCTGCGATAACATCAGTGGCAATATGGATAGAGTGTAGGACCCAGGCAGAACTAAAACAAGTTTACCGTGGTGGTATAGTGAGAACAGCTCCAGCACTTCGGATGCGCCAAACCACCAGGCGTGAACTTCTCTCTGTAAAAACAACTACCATCTTGTCGAACCAATCAGCTATCAGAATTCATACGTTTGCGGCGCAACACGTGACCAGAGGAGATCGAAGCCGCAGAAGGATTGTGGGCGGGTGCTATTGTTTTGACCGTTGACATGAATTCCGGATTGTTGTCCTCACAACTGAAAGCCTCATATACGTCCGCCAGGTTCACTGCACTATAGCACTGACTGTGTGTGAGTTTTTCTGTGAATAATGTATATTCGCGCGGGTTGTATACAGCGCCAGCACGCGGACTATGCATATTTAACCAGCGATGCGATTGTGTTTTGGGCAGATGTAGTTCAACTGAAGAGAGGAATCGGTCAAGTAGCACTCGTTGCTAGGCCACCCTTCGCGGCGTAGGAAGTTAGATTTGTAAATTTTCTTTTACGTAGTCACTGTAAAATATAATACCTGATTATAAACCATAAACAGCGTATTGTATACAAGCCTTTGTCTATGTTAATAAGAGCTGTAATAAATGTGAATGCAGAAAAATTAATAACATATTTCACAGAGGCAGTTTTAGCGCTCTCACACTGGTGGTAATTAAGTCTCTCTTAATTCCATGTACTCCTACATAAGAGTACTTGCTAGGTGACAGAATAGAGTCTACCTTAGGAGTAACGCCAGCTGGCACTCTGAACAAAAGTGCCGACTCGTAACAGTTGAGCACGCTGTCCTTCGACAGACTAAAGACCAAGCTGGTAATCGTGTGCCCTGCGATTGCAGCAGTAGCATTCTGAACAGGGTGGGGAACCTAACCCCACATACACAAGCCTGCCGAACTAAAACCTTTTTAGTCGTGGTGTTTTAAGGAGAACAGCCCCAGCACTCTTAACGTGCAACTCCACCAGGCTAGAGTTTATCGCCGTAACAAACAACAATCACGTCGTTGAACCAATCAGTTGTCACAATTCATACACGTGAGGCTCGCAGACCGCAAAATACGTGGTCGTAAAACTCAAACAAACAACAATACCCCCGTCCCCATCCCCCTCGCCATACCCTCCAGGCTGCTCGGGTGAGTCCACTCACACTAGCAGCCTGGAATGTTCATTCCCTCTTAGACAATCTTAGGAGCAACCGGCCGGAACGGAGGCGGCGCTAGTCGCTCGGGAACTGGCGCGCTACAAGGTGGACATTGCTGCTCTCAGCGAAACCCGATTCTCTGAACAGGGTCAGCTGGAGGAGGTGGGTGCCAGCTGCACCTTCTTCTGGAGTGGCCAAACAAAGGCAGAGCGACCCGACGCTGGTGTTGCCTTTGCCATCCGGAACAACATTGTGGGACGTATGCCCTGACTGCCGCAGGGTATCAATGATCGCCTGATGAGCCTCCACCTGCCTCTTCGGGGAGACCATTTCGCCAACATCATCAGCGCCTTCGCTCCCCCAATGACGAGCTCTGATGCGGCAAAGAACAAATTCTACGAGGACCTGCACGCCCTGCTAACGAATGTGCCGAAAGAGGACAAGTTAATTGTCCTTGGTGACTTCAACGCCCGCGTCGAGATGGACCACGCTGCCTGGCAGGGAGTGCTAGGTCCCCACGGTCTCAGTAGCTGTAACGATAACGGCCTCCTTCTTCTGCAAACGTGTTCGGAATAACGCCTCCTGCTGAAGAACACCTTCTTCCGCCTTCCAACGCGGGAGAAGGCCACGTGGATGCACCCTCGGTCGCGGAGCTGGCATCTGCTGGACTATGTTTTCGTCCGGAGGCGAGATCAACAAGACGTGCTGGTAACCAAGGAGATCCGCGATGTCGATGGTTGGACAGATCACCGCCTCGTCATCTCCCAGATGAGGCTCCGACTGCAACCCCGACGAAGGCCCCAAGGTAAGAGGCCGCCATGTAAGTTAAATACTCTTTTATTAAATTTGCCTGCTCACTGTTTTTGATTTCGGCAACCAAATAACTGAGAAACTGGGAGGACCTGCATGCTCCAGATGATAACGCTACCGTGGAGACACGATGGTGTCAACTGCGAAATGTCATCCAGTCCACTGCCCTCGAAGTCCTCGGTCGCGCACGCCATCGACACCAGGACTTGTTTGACGACATTGACGCTGACATCAGCAACTTACTCGCGGAGAAGAATGGACAACACAAAGCCGTCATGGACCTTCGGACTGACGACATCAAAGCAACCTTCAGATGCCACCGCCTTGTACGGCAACAGCTTCGGGAGATGCAGGATGACTGGATGATCCGAAAAGCTGAGGAGAATTTCAGAGGGTATGTGGACCGCAATGAAATGAAAAATCTTTTTCAAAACCATCAAGGCCATCTACGGCCCGTGTATGAAGGGGACCGCACCGCTGCTCAGCTCTGATGGCACAACGCTGCTGACAGAGAAATCGCAAATTCTATCGATTCCATTACTCCCACCAGCATACAGATCACATCCTTATTATCATCACGTGTTACCACCACCACCATCAACGATGGGGACCCTCCTAAA
Organism: Schistocephalus solidus; assembly: GCA_017591395.1. Classification (NCBI taxonomy): domain Eukaryota; kingdom Metazoa; phylum Platyhelminthes; class Cestoda; order Diphyllobothriidea; family Diphyllobothriidae; genus Schistocephalus; species Schistocephalus solidus. The sequence goes on from WEDG01001588.1 coordinate 2,631, forward strand.
CTGTCCTCATTGCGACCGTACATTCACCTCACGCATCGGACTTGTCAGTCACTTGCGAATCCATCGCACAGAGACCGGCGAAGCAGTTCCAGGAGTGCCAACATGCACCCACCGCACTCGACTCAACTGTCGGGACTGCCCACGCACATTCACACCTCGCACGGGCCTATTTGGTCGCATGCGTCTCCATTAAAACCTGTGGTAGAGCACCGCCGGTTATGCCACAACACTACATCTCTCCTCATCAGCCTCTGCACCTTATATGAGCATACGCAACACCACAAAAAACATGCTCTCAGTCTACATAGCTGATTGAGAGGCAAGTATGATCCTCGGCTCCTTCCTTATGTGACTCGTCTGTTGCATGTGTGATCTGAGCTTGAGAATATCACGGGGTGATAAGCGCCGTTGGTTGGAAGGTTGCCAACTGACAGTTACACTCAGAACTCACAGTCAGTCCAGTGTATGTTATTTGGAGTGGTTGACTGGTGGTCTGAGAGTCAGGTTGCGATGGCTCCTTCTTAATGTGACCTCTAGCTACCTCACACATGTGAGATGTGAGCCGTTAAAACCCCTGTTTTGTGAAATCCTGGTGCTTGTGTTTGTGGGGACCAGGTCGTGTACGTATTACACGTAGACGAGGTCACCAGCAGCTGCGCCCACTTCCGCATCAGACAACTGACCGGCTGGACAGTGGTTTGACTGTGGGGCTGGGGGAGAGAGTGAGGTCGACGGCTCAGCGCATGTTCCTCACTATAAACAAGCTGAAGCGCTTAAAACTATCACGGTGCGCTAAAAGCCGTGGCTTGGAAGGTTGCCAACTGACGGGATAACTCGGACCACGTGGTCAGCCCAATGTGTGTTTTGTGTGGAGTGGCTGACTGGCGGACTGAGAGTCAGGCTGCAATGGCTCCTTCTTAATGTGGCCTTTATGGCACTCCCACTTCGTAGGATCCGAGTCAGGTGTGGTGGTAAGCCCAGGGGAGGCTCCGACCGCGCCAGCGACCTGCGCCCTCTCCAATCACCGGTCTTCTTGGCTTGGTCATGACACCGAGCCAGGTGGTGGGAGAGGGAGAGAGTGCGGTAGATGCAGCGCCAATCTGCGCTCTCTATTTTCTAAGTCACTGTGGTGCGCACGTTTGACCTTGTCGTACTACGAAGGCCGAACTGTTAACAGGAAGGACAGCATATGATTGTGCATACGGAGCTAGTGTTGATAGTATAAGTAATGAAGCGGGTGGAAGAATCCTTATCTGTTGTGGGTCGTGTTCAAATTGTGGTGAATACCACATATTACCGAAAAGACTCGCCTTTTCTCTATGTGCACTGAGGCACACATACACACAAAAATAGTTTTTCTCCCAACATACAGCAGATACCCGAAATCAGACAATGTCGAGATCTAAATTCCAGTGAGTATCTATCTCGGTAAATGCTTTCAGAAAACATCTTATTTGAAGGTCTTGGTAGACACCTTAAACAAAATCTAAATTGTTGGCCATTCCCTTGAAAACAGTGAGAATCATGAAGTGTTCACTGGTATTTCAAGACCATTCAATAGAATGGTAAGGTATTTTCATGATTTTATATTTACATTTATCAGTCACAGTTAGAGCGATTTTTCACGTTTCCAGAATTTTCAGCTTTTCGAATAGAAGTTGCTATTTCTAAACAAGTTAATATTACTTTTCATAATTCCTTTGTGTTTTTTAAAATTCGCCTAGGGTTGTTTATTATAATTTCAAAGTGTTCATATATTCGTTAGTGCCGGTAGATGGTTCACACACTGTATGTTGGGTTTCAGTCCCATCGCCATCCTCTCACCGACGTCTCTTTTAGCAGTGCACAATACACCCCCGCACCATCCAATGGTTCATAAACCTTCATTCTATTGGGGTTAAGCAGGACATATCGAGAACCATCCAGGTACGAAACTCTGTTGAATGTTTTTTTTGACCTTTTTGTTAGTGCTCAACAATTCCAGGTTTGACCTTCTTGTTTGTTTGATCTTCTTGCTCAACAATTCCAGGTTCCAATAGGGGGGGGGGGTTCCCGTTTCAAAGAAGGCGATTTCGGTACGATGGGCGCTCCGCGCTTTGGACGGAGTGAGCGTGCAAATGTTTCTGCCTCATTACGGGTCCGAAATCGGTTCGCCCGTCAACAATGTGAACTATTTTTGAAGTTGACTAGTACTGACGATGAAAAATGCAACTTGTACGTAAATATGAAACACGGAAAGAAGGGGTGGGGCACCCTCTGGGATTGGATATGATTGGCTTCCAGTCTCCCTTCTCTTCTTTCATCTGCCTTTACTACTACTAGGCGCTGTGTGGCTGTTTGCGGGGCTCGAGAGTGAGCCCTAAGGTAGAACGGGACGAGTGAGTTCCGTTAGTGATCAGTGAGCGTTCCTAAACGAATATTACACTTATTACCAATGCAATCCCCATCTGAAAATTCCTTATTATCGTCCTCATTATTATCGCTTTTACTGTCATCAGTATTACTATCTCTGAAATCATCATTACAATCCGCATCATCGTTAACATCACTGTTACCATCAAGATATCATCCTTTTCCTCCTCCTCCTCCTCAGCGTCTGCATCCCCATCAAGACTGTGGCGATTCATGACGCAATTCCCACCCCTGCCACCGCGCAATCCAGTCCTCTTTTAATCTCTCCATGATCGCACCAGGCATCTTATGTCCATGAGCTTCTATGACTGACCCGTGTTGCACCTGCGATAGTGGATTTTTAAATTACCACAAGCCACGAAGGAGCTTAATTTTGTTAAGTGCGGTTGTAACAACCATGGCCCGTTGCCAGTCAGCCAGAGTTGTATGCAAATGAACAACTCATGAGAGCGCATTAGCCGTGAAAAATCGATTTATCGATCGAATGACTCGTGGGCGCCAACTGTAGGCACACATCTGATAGGGTGATTTAGAGGTGCACCCCGGTTGTGTAGACCACCCTATCTGATCTTAGCTCTATAGTTTTTTTAAATTCAAAATACAAGCTATCCTCTCGAATTGGTCACCCTAAATTTTGACCTGCAAGTCCCACGTTGCTGCACCAGCTAAGCGATATCTTGGCTCGAATAATAGAAGTAAATTTGGGGCATGCATGTGGTCTGTTTCTGTTGTTTAACTGTTGTTCCAAGTTAAAGGCTACACCAATTAGCTGGCAATTCAAGTAACTAGAATCTATTGTGCATGGAAAACCCCTCCCAATATTCTCAACATAGGTACTAGCTAAAAGGTCAGATATGTGTTTCGCGACTTTAATGCTTCAAAATACAGCTGAGAGGACTTAATCTCAGTAGTGGTTCCAGATACGGTTTCTGACGATAAAACTTAAAATTAAATGCAAAATTAATAAGCGAACTTCAGGATATAAATTATCGGTTCCGAACTTGAAATATATGCGAATTTTTCAGTTACAAGTTAGTAAATTCAGCCATATAACCGCCTAAAGCTTATATTCACGCGGTAACAAGAGGAAGCTGAGAAGGATATGCAATCCTTGGAGCAAGAGTTTATTCTTGTAGGTAGCACCAGAAGCAACTATCAGACGCCGATTAATGAGGTCTCAAGACCCACTGCCATGACAGGAAAATTATGGAGTCGTTTAATGCATCTGGCACAGTTGTGGACAAAGGAAATGCGCTGGAAAAATTGGGTATCATCTTGAACGCGGATGGCCAAACATGCAGCAATGAGAAGGAATCATGCAGTTCGCGACTCATTCACCAGGACTTGGCCACACATTCAAGTTCAGTGCTTCCTTTACCATTATCCAGCGACAGTATCAGTGAGTTAAATGACCGAGTTATTATCACACCCATGATCAACACCTGCGATGAAACTGCGACCATTAGTGACTCGCATGTGAGCGGGTACGTATAATCGCACCAAGTACAGCAATTTGCGATGAATGCGAGAGTTGACAACTTTAAAATGTGTTCGACTGCATGACAGTTGAATTCTATGAATTCCACAGCCCTTATGCGTCCGTACCATCAGCTAAATCTGCGTCTGGTGATGAGTTCGAGTGATAATTTCAAACGCCGAGCGAATAAAATGTTCCTTCAAGTGATTAATTTCTTTCTTCTTAGTAAGCATAATAACGAAATTTCACGTCGTCCAACTCAATGCAGACGCTCTTTGTTTTGTTTAGCGTGCCGGGCATATCATAAGCAAGCTCCCACCCAATTAACTGGATCACGTGCATAGATTTCCGAGACGCCAACATCCCAGTCAGCACGACGGAAGGGTATTTTGTAGGCCGAGAAGCCAGTGATGAAAGCAAGGATGGAAGATTCAGGTCGGCAAGGAATCAGAAATCATATGCTGACCAAATTATCTATTCAAACAACCAGGCAGCTGGCGCATGGACAGGCGTAATCAGGCCGGCACAGTCCTCGGACAGACTAGGTGGCCACAATGAAAATCCGTACGACAAGGATGAACAATGCTGTCCACCTGTATGTCTTGTGTGCCCTTACGAATGTGCTCACGTCCGATCAGAAACGAGGAACACGTGGGCATAAAAATCCCTGACGGAAGCAGGTCACATTCGGTGAGCAAAAACATCACTTAAAAGTTGTAATTATTTCAGCCCCGCCAAGTGCACAGTGTCCCTAACGTAACTGTTTTCAAAAATTATCAGTTCACGATATCCTGCTCCCTTAAAAGTTATGGGTGGTCTGATACACTTGTTCCAACAGTGTTTTGTCGCTTTTCCTTAAGAAGGCATTGTTCTGTTGGATTTTTTTTCAAAGTTTATGTGTGAATGAATGCTTGAACACACACCCTTCCTACTTTGGTCCAAAATTTGATCCGATTACTCGAGCTAAAATGCATTATATTCAGTGGACTAACTACGCGATATTCACACTTTGTCAATCGACAGTCCGCAGTATACAACCGCGGATTTATTCTTCATGCTCTCAGTTCAGCTGTCAAGTAAAGGTACAGAGAAGTGTTTCACCGACGTAGCTACGAGGGGCTTCAGTTAATCAGCACGTGGGGAGCATGGGAGAAAAATCTGCGAAACACGTATTCATGTTTTTGGCTAGTAATCCCACATGGAGTATGGCAAACCAACAAGTATATACCGCGTTGTACATAGCTCAGCGTCTCCAAGCACAGCAAGTGTTCAGTAAAAACCTGAACAGCAAAGAAATAGCTGCAAGTGAAAAAAAATAAGAATGTCCATCCGATATTTTCTCAGCAATCAAAGAATAATAGCCAAACAAAGTTTTGTTGCCAAAGATGACCTGACGAGCGATAGTCAGAACAGTATTCCCCACCTTCTTCCACATGCGAACAAAGGCATTATTAACCTTAATCAGTGGCCACAGTGCCTGCATCAGACCTAATTGGTTAATGTCCGCGAGAAGTTGCTCGGACATCGGGCCGAGTAGAGCAAGGGAAGAGAGGGTGTGGTAAAAGCAGCGCAAGCCTATTATTATTATCAACTAATTCATGCACAGGTCACCGTCCTTGAGCCTACCCTGGTATGAGACACACTGTGGATATCGTCGGAAACGAAGTTCAAACTGTCCGGTTCTAAAAATGTGCAATAACAGACTACTCTAGCGTCGTCGTACCTCTCCCTCATGCACCCATCTTAACGAGTAAAAATGGTAGACGTAAGAGAGGAAGGAACAACAAGACGTTAAATCTCGTTCGTCTTTGGCTGCCTGAAATCCTCTAGACGTTAGGCAGCACCTCACATGCACCTCGGAAGGTGTCTACTTACAGTAAAGAAGAAATACCTGACTCGAAAGTTATATTCCAGTGGTTGCTCTCCTCATTAGTCTTAGTGGAATTCTATTTTTCGTTTCAGTTCCACGAGTAACGGATCAGTAGCCCGACGGAAGAGTCGAAAACTAGCCCGTACATTCCGCACAAGCGGCATCTTTGGCAAAAATAACTTTCCATTCCTTTGAGAGTGCGCTTCGCGACGAATTCGAGGTCCTGGGGGGAATATATTTGGAAGACAAGTTCCAGCTTAAAAAGGCTGCATGCAAAACCTACCCACTTCAATTTACTAAGCATGCAAACTCCTCACATCTCGTCCTCGGATGTATGACTTCAGATAGCACTCTGCTGGTAAGGTTGGCGGTGGAAATTGCATGTTCATATTTAAGATCTCCGAAGGTGCACAGAGTAACAATGGACTGCTGCCCTCCAAACAGGGCTCCGGAAGAAGCACAAAGACACAAGTCAACTACTGAGGGCGATAAAAGGTGGTCATTCTTCTCATTCGCCTTTTCATCACTTCGACGTCGACATTTTACTAAAAAAACGGTCTGAATATCAGACCCCACAACGTAGGCACATCTGCATTCGGGATGTAAGGTGCAATATGCTAAAAGGTAGACCGACTGATGGTAGATGCTATAGATCGCTCAGGGCACTCCAGCACCACGGAGCTTTTCGTGTTCATAGAAAATGGTAGTCGAGCGGCACTGTCCTCAATATCCATGAATGGGCTAGAAGCACAGTTCGCCTGTTAATGACATGATCTGGTAAAGCGCACTTTGCGATTTTTATGATCGGGTATAGCATAACCTCCCTTGCCGAGTTTCAGGTCCTTTACGATTTCATTTTAACCACTTGTGTAAAACTCGACGGCCACACAAGTGGGTCAAATGATGTATTTAAATCTGCCAAAATTCCCTACTTATCTTTACAATTTACCGAGCTGCAACCCCATCCCTGGGATTCACCGCGGGGAAGCGATTGATAAAGTCTTTTCCTGCTAATTAAGAACGCAACCTAGGAACCGGGTTCAAAAGATACCGGAAGAAGTAGGGTCGTAGCGTCAACTGCCGACATCGGCAATTGTGAATCCTCAAGTCCAGTTTGATGACTAAGACGTTTACAAACACGGCGGCTAGCGATTTTGTCCAACTCGATATGAAAACTTACTCTGCAACGATTGAGTGGTCAGCGTTCTCCACAAAATCGCCCGGAGACATTATACGCAGAGCACCTACATCTGAATAAGCAACGTTGCAGCCGTGCATATGGATGTGACAGTGGCCCGGTCGTTGCAACGGTCCAGATGAACGTTCACCATACGAACAGGGAAGGCGTATATGCGATAGTACACGCGCAGACGGACAAGGAGTCAGCAAAATTCCAAAGCCAAGGAAAAATCCGTGCGAATATATGTGCCATTTCCAACGCCTACGTTTCATCTTTAACCGCCTAATCTCAAATGCTAATCTGACCAACCGGAATTTTACATGTACCGCATGTTATGACAGGAGATGGCGGCACTCCCTGTTGAAGTATATGAGTGGTAACGAAAGCCAAAGGTGCTGATGAGGCCGCCAACGTGAGCATCGCGGCCGGGCAATAGGTATGTGGAGTACACTGCCCTGACCACGCAAGATATATAGACATCAAAAACCAATTTCTTGGTAAACAGGAAGCTGTCAGTTTAATCACAGGCAACGCTAGCAACTAGTACGACGATGAACAAGCGTCAAATTAAATTCAGGTAGTAAAAGAAGCTCCAAATCCTGAGCGAAAACGAAGCAATAGGAGCCGAAATTTATTTCGAATAGTGTAAAAGCTTATTCAGTCAATTTTTTAAGCAGTTCCTTAATCTGATCTTCATTGGCACCAACGACGCGGTTTACGTATGTGCCATCTTTAAATCCTATGATAGTGGGCATCGCCGTAACTTCATAGGTTTGCGCCAAGTCCTAAAAGTCAAAGAAATCGTATCAGCGGACAAGGACGGACTGAAAACGCAAAACCGTCACAGATATTAACTAGGGACATCTTGAGGACAGATACAGTCTTGTTATAGACTATTGCATAATTTTGAAATAAGATAGAACGCATTAGCATGAACAAATCTGAACGCACTTAAATCATAAATGAAACCTTTCTGAAAAAAATTACACACGCGCAGCTGATGGCTCGAGAGGAGCTTATTCATCGCGGTTCTTACTGGAATCATTTACATTAGTCTTGCATTTTATACTAATTAAGAGTAATTTGAATGGTTTATGAGTTAACGGTTTGGAAGCATGACTTGCAGGTACCTCACACTCATCCACATCCACCTTCAGAAACACAACATTCTTTGTATCTTCAGCCAGTTTTTCTAGCTTTGGAGCAAGCATTTTGCAAGGTCCACACCATGTTGCGTAAAAATCGACGATCGACGTGCCGGTGGCTATTTTTTCCTTGAACTCCTAGAATAGGCGAGAAGCGGACATGAACGAAACTGGACTGAGGGCAGCAAAAATCGGTTGTTTTCCTGGCTTAGGATAAAACTGGAGTGCTTATCAGTAAGAGATGCGTGTTATGGCAGGAATTCCCGCCAAACGCAACAAAATGCATTCAAGAAAAGCATATGAGAGGCGAAAAAAATAAACAACATTTCCGTTTGAGTGAATTAATCCGAAAGACTGTTTTAAAAATATTATACCCTCTCGACCCTTCTACTATTAGAAGAAGTGGAAAAACGCAAACTACCTCAGAGGACGCAATCTTCAGAACAACCATGTCCAGAAAGATGAAAATGCCGCGAAGTCATTTCGTAAGGGTTAAAGCTTACGCATGGTGCAGTAAAACAGTTAAAACTACATTTCAAATTGGCTTATTGAATTGGAATCAACTCTGAATATATATTTCCTAAAGAATAACTTAAACTTTCAAAAACGACTTAAGCTGACAGAAGGGAGCTCAAAAGGCAAATACCTGTTCGGCAGAAGGGCGATAGCATAAACACGGAAAACCGAGTGAATACCTTTACCTCATAACTAAAAACGTGATTGGAGAAGAAAATATGTTTTTAAAAATTTTCCTAGGTTCCCCGCTGAACGGACATTGTTCTCTTGGAATACGAGGCACTAATGACTTCCAGTGGCTTAACATATTTTGGCGTGACTTTGGGACTGCACATCATCCTTTTTTCTGTCCTCAAAAGTATCATGCTGCATAAATATATATCCTCCTAATTGATGGGGAAATTATCATGGTAATTTGTAAGCTGTAGAAACGCTGCAACGGTGAAAGAAGCCTTGCACTGCAGCTACCGTACTCTCACCTTCTCCCCCATCTAAGCCCGGTGTCAAGACAGAGTCAAGAAGACCGGAGGCGGGAGAGGACGCAGGTGGCCTGTATAACTGGGTCCCCTTAGTCCTAGCCACCCGTAGGCATGCCACCACACCTCCCATGTACAGCATTTGTTAGTGGAGCGCAACCCGAATAACGCAGGACGTGCCCTGATGTGGCCGCTGTGTTGGTTCATCGAATCTATCACGTGGCCCGTTTAGGGGGACAAACACGACAGTTCGACAGTCATAGTCCGACGATGTCCACCGCATGCTCTATGGAAGGGTGGAGCAGGGACGTTGACTTGCGCGTGAATTAGTTTTAAGTGATAGTAGCCTCGCGCTGCAGCTACCGCACTCTCTCCTCCTCCCCAACCTGAGCCCGGTGTCAAGACAGAGTCAAGAAGACCGGAGGCGGGAGAGGACGCCGGTGGCTGGCGCGGCCGGAGCCGCCCCTGGGCGTGCCACCACACCTGGCTCGGATCCCACGGAATGGGAGTGCCATAAAGGCCATATGAAGAAGGAGCCATTGCAACCTGACTCTCAGTTCGCCAGTTAGCCACTCCACACAAAACACACATTGGGCTGACCACGCGGTCCGAGTTATCCCGTTAGTTGGCAACCTTCCAAGCCATGGCTTTTAGCGCACCGTGATAGTTTCAAGCGCGTCAGATTGTATATAGTGAGAAAAATATACTGAGCTCTCGACCTCACTTTCTCCCCCACCCCCACAATCAGACCACTATCCGAGCCGATCAGTTGTCTGATGCGGAAGCGGGCTCAGCTGCTGGTGACCTCGTCTACGTGTTCTACGTACATGACCTGGCCCCCCAAACACAAGCACCAGGATTTCACACAACAGGGGGTTGAAAAGGCTTGCATCTCATACGTGTGAAATAGCCAGAGGTCACGTTAAGAAAAATGTCATGGCAGCTTGACTCTCAAAACACCAGTCAGCCACTCCACACAACACACATTGCACTAACTGTGAGGTCTGAGTGTAATTGTCAGTTGGCAACCTTCCAACCGCGCCGGTTAACGTTAACGCACACTCTTCTCCTTCCCCACCTGAGCCCAGGAATCACAACACAGGCAAGAAGACCGGAGATGAGAGAGGTCGCAGGTGGCTGGCCCGGACGGAGCCACCCCTGGGCGTACCACCACACCTGGCTCGGATCCCACAGAGTGGGGGTGCCATAAAGACCACATTAAGAAGGAGCCATTGCAGCCTGAATCTCAGTCTGCCAGGCAGCCACTCCACAAAAAACACGCATTGGGCTGACCACTTGGTACGAGTTATCCCGTTAGTTGGCAACCTTCCAAGCCACGGCTTTTAGCGCACCCTGATAGTTTCAAGCGCGTCAGATTGTTTATAGTGAGGAACATGCGCTGAGTCGTCGACCTCACTCTCTCCCCCACCCTCACCATCAGACACTGTCCGAGCCGGTCAGTTGCCTGATGTGGGAGTGGGCACATTGGCTGACGGATCGGCGTACCCCTCTTCACGCGCCACAGCACGACCTGTCCCCCATAACGCACACACCAGGATTCACTAACTCAGGGGATATGGAGCAGCCATCGCCGTCTGACTCCCAGTACACTGGTCAGCCACTCGACACACACAGCACATACACTGAGCCGACGGCGTGGTCTGGTGGAAGCGTCAGATTGGCAGACTTCCCAGCCACGGTTTCTAGAAAACCGTGATATACTCTGGTAAATGGTGATTGTGAGGGCGTTTTCGAGGTGTTGGTGTAGGTAGTGTGTGCTGATATATTTTAGCCTCCGGTGGTTTACCGGAGGTTGTCGTGGAGGCGCATGTGTCCTAATAGGCCCATGCGGTGTGTAAATGTGCGGGAGCAGTGAGGTCAGTGAAGGCGGGCGCGTCGACTGTATGTCAGAGCCCCAGGCCACATTAAGAAGGAGCCATCGCAACCTGACTCTCAGACCACCAGTCAACCACTCCAAATAATATACACTGGACTGACTGTGAGTTCTGAGTGTAATTGTCAGTTGGCAAACTTCCAACCAACGGCGCTTATCACCCCGTGATATTCTCAAGCTCAGATCACACATGCAACAGAGGAGTCACATAAGGAAGGAGCCGAGGATCATACTTGCCTCTCAATCAGCTATGTAGACTGAGAGCATGTTTTTGTGGTGTTGCGTATGCTCATATAAGGTGCAGAGGCTGATGAGGAGAGATGTAGTGTTGTGGCATAACCGGCGGTGCTCTACCACAGGTTTTAATGGAGACGCATGCGACCAAATAGGCCCGTGCGAGGTGTGAATGTGCGTGGGCAGTCCGGACAGTTGAGTCGAGTGCGGTGGGTGCATGTTGGCACTCCTGGCACTGCTTCGCCGGTCTCTGTGCGATGGATTCGCAAGTGACTGACAAGTCCGATGCGTGAGGTGAATGTACGGTCGCAATGAGGACAGTTTAGGAGGGTCCCCATCGTTGATGGTGGTGGTGGTAACACGTGATGATAATAAGGATGTGATCTGTATGCTGGTGGGAGTAATGGAATCGATGCCAGGAGTGAGGGTGGGGGAGTCCGAATGAGGGTTGGCAGAATTTGACGTAGAAGTTGGAATTGTCGGATGGTTGGTGCATTGCGTCCGAAGATGTCCGTCCAGGCCGATTCGCCCGCGGTCGATGTGTTGACAGCGCGGGCATGTTGAATGGGCCTGGGCATTGGTGGTGTTGGTATGGGGCGCTGGTGACTTTCGTGCCGCTCTTTTGGCCTTTGCGGCGGCGATCCTGTTGGCCTCATAGATTGTTGAACCCGTCTTCAAGGATATTCTCCATGCCGGTCTATCCTGAGCGAGGTCCTCCCAGGTCGCCGAGTTGATTTGCAGTTGCTTCAGTGATTTCTTCAAAGTGTCCTTGTAGCGTCGTTTTTGACCTCAAGGCCGGCGAGAACCCGTAGCGACATCTCCATAGAAAAGTCGTTTTGGTAGTCGCTCGTCGTCCATTCTTACCAGGTGACCGCTCAATCGCAGTTGCACTTGCCTCAGCATGGCATGGATGCTGAGGATTCCAGTCCGCTCCAGGACTTCCGTGTCCGGGATCCTGTCTTGCCATCTCAGCTTCAGTATTCTGTGGAGGCAGCTGAGATGAAAGTGATTCAGCTTCCTGGCTTGATTCGAGTAGACGGTCCAGGTTTCCACTCCGTAAAGGAGTGTCGACAAGACGACGGCCTTGTACATCTTCAGTTTGGTGTTCAGGTGAATACCGTGGCGATTCGACATGGAGGCCTGCAGCCGGCCGAGGGCCTGACTAGCTCGGACGAAAGTGCTTGCATGTTTCGTTTATCAGCCTCAATATGAGGCCTGGGTGGTAGCTGGAAAATCGAGGTAGTTGGGATGGGGATGTTTTCGGGAGTAGTAGGCGATCGTATTGGAGTATTTTTCGTGGAGAGGCTACATTTTTGCGATTTTCGAGTGGTCAAGATTTTACGTGGACTTGTCTTTGAGCTACAAATATGTGTCGGTTTACCAGGAGTAACTGTTAAACTTGGTATGGGTATGGGAATAGGCGAAGTACTGCTGTCTTGAGAGCGAATAAGAGAAATACTGTGGTCTTGGTATCTCACAAGATCAATCAAGGTCGGTCTTCGTGCAGAGTTGGCTGAAGATTCAGACGGCGAGGCCGTAAATGACATTGGATGCGAATTGTTCAACATGACAACAGGAGTAGTCATTTCTCTGTTGATTGTTGACAATTTAAAATTTGTCAGTTTTCTCTGCATTCGGTTTAGGTCAGGGGAAACTGAGCAATGCCAGTTTCGATACAATTATCTACTAATCTCCTTCCTAGACAGTATGAAGTCGACTTCTATCGAGGAAAAGAGTGACTAATATGGGTGCAGTCGCTTAGCGTGCATGACTCTGAATCCCAAGCCACAGCTTCCCAGAAACAAATGCGCCCCGTCGAAAGCAGATATGTAATTTGGAATATTACGCAGCATAAAATTATGCTTGCATTTTATCCGTTCTTCAGTTTCTGAGCTGATTATCCCAATGACTTGAAAAGCCTGTGTCGGAAGTATTGGTCAGGGTTCCTTGAAGCAAAAAATCTACTATTTCGTCAGACGACGAGCGAGTATTGCAGGACGAGGTGTAGGCTTGAGCAATCAGAGGATCAAGAGGTTCAAGATTTACCGAAGGGATTTTAGAGTTGATAATATATACAGCGGGCTGCAAAGTCTCGCATACGCTAGATATGTCTCCTTCCATTACTCTATTACTCAGGGGTGGAGGGGAATCACACAACCTTGCGTCATTTTGCGAATCGCTTGCGAGACATCGTAAACTACTAGACGGAATTTTGGTTTGCTTAATAGAAAAAGTGTGTTAATAATCTACAAGAGTAAACTTGAAAAGGCTAAAATTGCAGCTTAGTTCATACAGTAAATAGAAAACGACGAGCTGGGCACAATTTCAAATTAAACTTACGCAAAGTACAACTAATTTATCTAATGGAATATTTGGGTCGGCACAAATAATAAAGGGCAGTAAAAGGAACTTTTTTTAACTAACAATTAATAGAAAGTTCACTGCTAGGGGCAAGGAATGCGGTAAAAATAAACCCTTCACTTATCTTTGAAAATCGGTCCACACGCCGTTGACGTCGTTGATGTCGTCCAGGGGCTGGAGTTGATCTGAAGATATCCAATAAGACCGATTCGTGTCCGGAATGTTTGCTGGCACCGCGGACATGTTGGGGGCGGTGTTGCGAGGAGGGAGCAGTGGGTATTACGAGTTTTGTGGTTGGATTCGTAGATCACCGTTTCTGTCTGCACTATCCTCCTTCAGACCAATCGATTCCGGGCGAGGTCCTCCCAGTTTGGCGGGTTGTATTTGCTTCAAGTAAGTCTTCAGCGTGCCCTTGAAGCGTTGCACTTGGCCTTTTTCGACGGGAACCCATGGTGGCATCTCCATAGAGGAGTAATTTGGGTAGTCGCTTATCATCCTTCCTCATGACATGGCCGCTCCAGCATAGTTGCAGTTGTTTCTGTGCTGGGCGCAGATGCTGAGGATGCCTGTTTGTTCCAGCACTTTCGTGTCCGAGATCAGGCCCTGCCATCTCCTCTTAATGATCCACTGGAGACAGCTGAGATGGAAGTGATGTAGCTTCCGCACCTGCTTCCGGTACACTGTCCAAGTCTCCGCCCCACACAGCAACTTCATCAAGATTACAGCTTTTTACATCTTGAGCTTGCTGGTAAGGTAGGGACCGTGACGATTCCAGACGATGTTCTGAAGGCGACCGAAGTCTTTGGCTGCCTTTTAAGATCCGGTGGGCGACCTTATCGTCTATTTTGGGGCTGCAAGAGAGGTTGCTGCCCCAGTAGGTGAAGGTATCAACGGATTGCAGTTGGGCGCCATTGACGTTGATATGAGCTGCGGTGTATGTGGTGTTGGGCAACGGCTGATGCATCACCACCATTTTCTGTGTTTATGCGAAGTCCCGAAATTGTCACAGGTGGCAGCGAAGAGATCCATGCACCTTTGCATATCCCCTTCTGTCGTTGCGTTTAGAACAATATCAGTGGCGAAGAGAAGTTCGTGGACGTTAGTTTTGGATACAGGCAACCGGAACTGCATGCGTCAACGATTGAGGAGTCGGCCATGAGGACCCCGGGGTGTTAATCATGGTAGGCCGAACAGGGTAGGCGTGAGCACGCAGCCCTGTTTCCTTCCGTTGGCCACTGCGAATGCCTCTGAGACGGCTCCGTTTTCCATGACGCGTGCCATCATGCCATCATTGAGTTGACGCACCGTATGAGTGAATAGCTCTGGACAGCCGAAATTTATGCGGGATTTTCCACAGTCCTTCAAGAGTCCTCGTGTCGAAGGTTTTCGTCAGATTCACGAACTGAGAGTAGAGGTTGATTCGTACCTCCTGACGCTTCTCCTGCAGCTGACACGTGGCAAAGATCACGCCGGTGATGCCGCGATGACGGTGGAAGCCACATTAACTTTTCCGGAAGGAGTCTTTGTTCCAGATGGTCATTGAGACAATTGAGGAGAACGCGAGCGAAGATTTTTCCGGCGATTTTGAGCAACAAAAATTCCTTGGTGGTTTTCACAGAGTGGGCGGTTCCCCTTCTTCTTGTAGAGATGGGACGATTGTGGTTTCCTTGAAATCCTGAGGAACCTTTCCTCAGCGCATTATCCCCTGGAAGAGTGCTGTGAGAAGATTCATGATTTGGGGGCCGCTGTACATTTAAATCTTTGCAGGGATCATGTCCAAACAGGGTGCCTTCCCGCTTGAGAGTTGCTGCACGGCCCTGCTTGCGTCTTGGAGAGAGGGCGGAAGATCAAGGTCAGCGTTGGTCTCCACTTGAAGCAGGTTGTCAATGGCGGCGCCTGAGATGGAAGAGGGGCAGTGGATGATGCTTTTGAAGTACTCGGCTCAGCGCTTTAGAATTTGTGTCTTCTTAGTGAGAAGGGTGGTTTCGTCAGCGCTGAGAAGAGGAGCGGTTCCTTTGGCTGTGGAAACGTAGACAGCCTTGATCATAACGAAGAATTTCTTCCATTCGTTGCGGTCTAAGTACCCTTAGATCTTATCGGCCTTGCGAGCCATCCAGGTATCTGAATTTGCCGCAGCCCTTTGCTGCACAAGGCGGTGACTTTGGTAGAAGGCTTCCTTGTTTGCATCGGTATGAAGGTCAACCTAGGCTTTGTGTAACCGGTTCTTCTTGGCAAGCAGTGTTGATGGGTGCGTCGCTGTCATCAAAACAGTCCTAGTATTGACGACGTGCGCGGCCGATAACATTCAGGATGGTGGATTGGACCATATCCTCAGTTGACACCGTCGGTTCTTTACGGAGGCGTCTTTGTCGGCGACTAGAAGTTTTGCTAGCCACTAAGCCAGATCGTTGCTTAAATGGAGATGGTGAGCATGCACTTTCAATAAAACAGCACTAAACTTATCTTGCCGTTGTTTGCCTTGAGGTCGTTTTGCGTGGCTGTAGACGAAGCCTCGTCTGGAAGGGGACGAGGCGATTGTCAGTCCATCCGTTGGCACCTGGGATCGACTTTATCACCAGCACATCCTACTGGTCTCGCCTCCAGAGGAGGTCATAGTCCAGATGGTACCAGTGTCTTGACCGGGAGCGCATCCAGGTCGCCTTCTGCGGCATCGGAAGGTGGACGAAGGTATTGGTCAGAATGCAATCGTACGCTGCGCAGGTTCACAGAAGGAGTAGACCATTGTCACACCATGCTGCGTAAAAATCGACGAGCGACAGGCCGGTGGCTATTTTTTCCTTGACCTCCTACAATAGGCGAGAAGCGGACACGAACGAAATCGGACGTGAGGGCAGCAAAAAACTGTTTGTATTCCTGGCTTAGGAAAAATAAGAAGACCTTTACAGTAAGGGATGCGTGTTATTGTATGAGCTGCAGAAATATGCAACCACTGGGACAATTAATATTACGCACGATAGTTCGACCGTCGATTTTGACGATGTCCACTGTATGCTCCAAGGAAGGGTGGTGCAGGGACGGTGACTTGCGCGTGAATTAGTTTTAAGTGATAGTAGCCTTGTGCTGCAGCTACCGCACTCTCTCCTCCGCCCCACCTGAGTCCGGTGTCAAGACAGAGTCAAGAAGACCGGAGATGGGAGAGGGTGCAGGTGGCTGGCGCGGCCGGAGCCGCCCCTGGGCGTACCACCACACCTGGCTCGGATCCCACTGAGTGGGAGTGCCATAAAGGCCACCTTAAGAAGGAGCCATTGTAGAGTGACTCTCAGTCCGCCAGTCAGCCACTCCACACAAAACACACATTTGACTGACCACGTGTTCCGAGTTATCCCGTCAGTTGGCAACCTTTCAAGGCACGGCTTTTAGCGCACCGTGATAATTTAAAGCGCGTCAGATTGTTTATAGTGAGGAACATGCACTGAGGCTTCGAACTCACTCTCTATCCCACAACCACAGTCACACCACTATATTAGTTTAAAGTGATAGTAGACTTGCGCTGCATCTACCGCACTCTCTCCTCCTCCCCACCTGAGCCCGGTGTCATGACAGAGTCAAGAAGACCGGAGGCGGAGAGGACGCAGGTGGCTGGCGCGGCTAAGTCCCCTAAGTCCTAGCCGCCCCTAGGCGTGCCACCACACCTCCCATGTTCGGCATTTGTTAGCGGAGCGCAACCCGAATAACGCATACCGTGCCCTGATGTGGCCCACGTGTTGGTCCAACGCATCTACCCCTTGGCCCGTTTAGGGGCACCCGTCACAATACCACACACACACACACACACACACACACACACACACACACACACACACACGACAGTACGACCGTCGATTTCTACGAGGTCTACCGTATGATCCACGGAAGGGTTGTACAGAGACGTTGAATTGCGCGTGAATTAGTTTTTAACTGATAGTAGCCTTGCGCTGCAGCGACTGCACTCTCTCCTCCGCCCCCACCTGAGCCCGGTGTCAAGAAAGAGTCAAGAAGACCGGAGATGTGAGAGGGCGCAGGTAACTGGCATGGCCAGGGCCGCCCGTGGGTGTAACACCACACCTGGCTCAGGATCCCACGGAGTGGGAGTGCTATAAAGGCCACATTAAGAAGGAACACACACACAAACACCCCTATTATTTCAAAAATAGTACACTTTTAGAACAATCAACCATAAGAGACTTAGGTCTAAGTTACACAAATAAGCTAGCATTATCGCCTCATGCAGATCGAATTTCTGCAAAGGCTGCACAGATATGTGGTTTTATATCACATAATATCTTCCCTCCGGAAATAAAGTTAAACCTGTACCGCATGTTTGTTCTTCCTATCCTAGAATAATGCTGTCCCAGGTGCTTTCCCGCTGGATAATTTATGCAAGGCTCTTATGATTTCTTGGAGAGAGGCCAGGAGATCTAGGTCGGCATTGCTTTCCACATAAGGCAGGCGATCGATGGCGTCTCAGTGAGTAGCATCCTGCCGTCGGCACTGAGAAGAGGGGCAGCGCCTATGATGGGAGGTCCGTAGACAGCCTTGGTGGTGGCGAAGAAGTTCTTCCATTCGTTTTGATCCACAAACCCTTGGATTGCCTTGGCTTTGCGCGTCATCCAGGCATCCTGCATCTCACGCAGCCGTTGCTGCACAAGGCGGTGACTTCGGTAGAAGGCTGCTTGTTTGCAGCGCTAGGGCGATCGACGTAGGCAGTGTGCAACTGGTTCTTTTTGACGAGCAGAGCGTTGATAGCTGCGTCGTTATCATCGAATCAGTCTTTGTGCTAACGACGTGCGTGGCTGAGGACTTCCCGGGCAGTGGATTGGATGGTGTCTCTCAGCTGACACCAGCGGTTCTCCACGGAGATGTCAGCATCGGCGACTGGAAGGTAAGCTAGACGGTTGGCCAGTTCGTTGCTGAAATGTAGATGGTGAGCAGGCATATTCAACAAAGCAGTTTTTCGGCTTACCTTGTATTCGCTTACCTTGGGGCCTTCCACGTGGTTGCAGACGAAGCCTCATCTTGGAGATGACGAGGCGGTGATCCGTCCATGCGTCAGCGCCGGTGATCGCCTTGGTTACCAGCAGGTCCTGTAGATCTCACCTCCGGACGAGAACATAGTCCAAGAGGTGCCAGTATCTCGACCCAGGTCGCCTTATGCCGCATCGAGAGGCGGAAGAAGGTGTTGGTCAGCAGGAGACGGTATTCCGCACACGTTCGCAGAAGAAGGAGGCTGTTATCGTTGCGATTACTGAGACCATGGGGACCCAGCAATCCCTGCCTTGCAGCCTGGTCCGTCCCGACGCGGGCGTTTAATTCACCAAGGACAATTAACTTGTCCGCCTTCGGCACAGTCACCAGCAGGGCCTGCAGGTCCTCGTAGAATTTGTCCTTCGCTTCGTCAGAGCTCGTCATTGGGGGAGCGTAGGCGCTGATGATGGTGGCGAACTTGTCTCCCCGAAGAGGCAGGCGGAGGCTCATCAGGCGATCATTGATACCCTGCGGCAGACAGGACAGATGTCCCGCGATGTCGTTCCGGATGGCAAAGGTAACACCAGCGTCGCGTCGCTCTGCCTTTGGCCGGCCGCTCCAGAAGAAAGTGAAGCCGGCTCCCACTCCTCCAGCTGACCCCTGCTCAGATAATCGGGTCTCGCTGAGAGCAGCAATGTCCACCTTGTAGCGTGCCAGTTCCCGAGCGACTAGCGCCGTCCTCCGTTGCGGCCGGTTGCTCCTAGGATTGTCTGAAAAGGGAGCGATATTCCAGGCTGCTAGTGTGAGTGGACTCACCCGAGCAGCCTGGAGAGTATGGCGAGGGGGATGGGGACGGGGGTATTGTTGTTTGTTTGAGTTTTACGACCGCGTAGTTTGCGGATTCAGAGCCGCGGCCGGCTGCAGAAGACGTGAGACCCAGCATTTTAGGCAATTTTCAGCCCTTCCTCCGCGAGGAGGCAAGCAGTGCTATCCCTAAATAGGGCTGCTCGGACATCCCAGACGGCTGCCGAACTCCACCATGGGTCACGGATTTGTTTTTAGTGGGAGAACGACCCGAGTTAGTTTGGCTGCCTACGGGGTTGCTGTCGCCCCCCACCGTAGGACTTTTTGAGAGGGGGAGGAGGGAAGTTCGGAAGTCAGACATACCGAGTGTGGAGGCACACACAACACCGGAGACCCTCACCTGGTTTAGCCCTGCCGGTCGTGACGGTTGCCCGGGGTGTGGCCGCTGGGAAGAACCCAACTTCGAGGAGCCACAGGTGAGAGTTGGGTACCAGTTAGAGGCGGCCACAGGAGCATTCACCACCCTGTACGAGACAAATGGAGCGATCAAATGCAAGCTGTGTGGTGCTGCCCCTAACTAGTACCCCTACACCCCACACACACACACACGGCAGTTTGACCATCGATTTCGACGAGGTCCACCGTATGCTCCACCCCAGGTGGTGCAGGAACGGTGACTTGCGCGTGAATTAGTTTTAAGTGATAGTAGCCTTGCGCTGCAGCTACCGCACTCTCTCCTCCTCCCCCACCTGAGCCCAGTGTCAAGACAGAGTCAAGAAGACCGGAGATGGGAGAGGGCGCAGGTGGCTGGCGCGGCCGGAGCCGCCCCTGGGCGTGCCACCACACCTGGCTCGGATCCCACGGAGTGGGAGTGCCATAAAGGCTACATTAAGAAGGAGCCATTGCAACCTGACTCTCAGTCCGCCAGTCAGCCACTCCACACAAAACACACATTGGGCTGACCACGCGGTCCGCACACACGATCAGTGGGTTCATCTTCAGCTCAGTTCAAGTCGGTCCATTTAAATTTAACTTAAGGAACGATGCATATGCGAATTTATTTTAACCAATGGCAGTATATAGAAATGGCTCAGAAAATGTTCTTGTAGCAAGTGCATAAAACTTTGCGGCTTTGCCGATACAGGACCTATGCATGAGGTTTTTAGCATAAACACTTATATTCACATTATTTAGTGGACGTTTCCTACGGATTAACCAATGCAACATTAATTGACGTCAAGTGCTAGTATAAATATCAGTGATTTTTTACAAGAAGATGAATGTAGTGCGTAAACTGCACAAATAAGCATACATTAACCTGTGCAACTATAGAGCAAACAAAATTTAGACCCATTACTGTTTCTGATTTATGTAAATGCTTGAACCAGCGAATTGGATTGTGAGGCTCTCATGTTCGCAGATGACATAGAAATATGGAGCGAAGTAAAATGTGTAAATGACGCAAAATATTTACATTCGAATATCGACAACCTGAGTGTTTGGTCAAACGTATTTCTTTTAAAGTTTAACCTGGTCAAATGCGTGGTCCTTCACGTAAACGCCGACTGAAATGCCACTCCCAAATATCAGTACTATATTAAGGGCACGACATTGGAAGATGCAGAAAGGTACAGAGATCTGGGTGCATGAACAACCAAAAATCTACTGCCATCAGAACACTGTAATAATATGGTGCAGAAGGCATCAATTACCTTAAACTTGATCTAACGTGCACCAACAGTATTCCCTCCCTGAACTCTTCGGAAGACTTTCCAGCGTTTTTTAAAGACCCCATCTGTAAAAGTGACTACCAGCAGTTACACAATCGATGAGGAAGTATATTGGCCTCTTCAAACAAGTGCAACACAGGGCAACGAATGTGGTCGATGATCTTAAGCCCTGGTCGTACCAGGAGAGGTTGAATGTGTTTGACATATTCGCTCTAAAATGACAGGCCACTCAGCTGCAGCCTGCTCAAGGCACACCGTATTGTCCGTGGCCATGATTACTCACTGAAAGCAGAGGACTTCTTTGGGTATTCTCGTACAAGCCGTTTACGCGGTTATCCGTACAAAGTCAAGAGCGAACACTAGCGCATAGACAGTAGGGATTTTTTATTCAACGAAAGGGAAGTCCCACTATGGAGCTCGATGCAAGTGATATGGTGACGACCAACACCATTTGTATGTTTTAAAGAGAACTTATTCACATAATTTTAGACAAAGACCATCTTTTACAACAAAACTACTCATTTTTTGCAAACTAATGGAGAAGATAATGAAAACATAACTGATGAATAAATTAATATTTTTATTTAAGCACCCAGAGGGCACTATCACAACAAACTAAGTGCTGAGGAGACATAAACCTAATGTGAACGATGGTGGTCTGTGTGAACTGCCATCTATATAGCAGAGTTCATCAATAGTGATAATGGATAATGAGCAGAGCTTTTCATATCCTCTGTCAATTTTTCCTTTTTTAGAAAAAAATGGTTGGCTCACAACAAATCAGTAAAAAAACTCACGCAGTGGAAGTGGGCTGAGAGCTTAGAGAGGCCCCACTATAAAAAAAGGCACAGGAGAAAATACTTCTTCACGAAGAGATATAGAGAAGTCATCTAAGGAATGGCATGTTGTTCCTTAATCTGTCAACTTCTCTTCGTAATGATAAACTATCTGTGGTCATTAGCTGTTTAGATCTTAGCAAAGCATTCGGTAAAGTGCCACATAGATGACTCATATTTAATCTGAAAGCTCTAGTACTTCGTAGTCCCCTTATTGTGTTCATTACGTCTTGCGTATCTAATTGCAAACAAAAGGTCTTAGTGGGGTCCTCATTTTCAACTGAGACCCCTATTTAAATGATGTCTTCCATGGTACTGAACTATTTCCTCTTTTGTTTTTGCTTTACCTTACTGTTATCTAATTGGTACTTACATGAACAAAAAATTGTATTTTATGCCAGTTTACAAGCAATATCAGAAAAAATATGCAGTTGAAATCACGCTAGCAGGAAAAACTGCTGGGGGACACAGTTCTTAGTATTTTTCTTAAAAAACTGCTGTCATTGGGATCACACATGCGGTGCTGAAAAGTAGCCACTGTCGTTAGATTATTTCTCCCACGATGAGGAGCCTTTTGACCCTTCATACGCTCTCGTCAGCATGTCGGTCCTACCTAACGCGTTCGTTTTTCACGCAGAATCAACAGTTATTTTCTCCTCAAAATCGCACAAAACCCAATCAAGATATGCCTCTTCCATAAAAATGTCCAAGGGCTTTTTTCCCTGTCTGCTAATTTATCTAATTATTTGACCTCATTTATTTGCATCAATCCTCATAGCCAATAGCTGACCTACTATTCAAACTTAACTGTACACGAATTCGCAATAGATTTAATTTATATTTATCCAATGACAGTGCCCTTCCGGTTTATCAAATAAAACCGAATAAAGGGACGAGGGAGTCCTGTAACCGATCGGTGAGCGCCTACATACCCTAGCTAATATTCACGATCAAAAACCGGCAGGACATCGAGCTCGTGGCGAGGTGGGTAGAGCGTAAGACTTGTGCCCAACAGGTTGTGAGTTTACGCCTCGGGCGTCGCAGCGCCTGGGGGTCGGTATAGCTGGCTGATGACGACTAATAAGTCAGAAATGGCCATTCCAGTCTCCCTTGTCTTGGTCGGTCACGTTATTCTGCCTACATCCTAAGCTTCCTTACGGTTGATGGTGGGGCTTGAGAGTTAGCCCCAAGGCACAACGGGAAGAGGGAGTCCTGTAACCGATCGGTGAGCGCCTAATTAGCATAGCTGATATTCCTTATCAAAAACCGGCAGGACATCGAGCTCGTGGTGCAGTGGGTAGAACGTTAGACTTGCGTCCAACAGGTCGCGAGTTCGAGACTCGGGCGTCGCAGCGCAAGGGGTTGGGTATGGCTGGCTGCTGACGACTAATTAGCCAGAAATGGCCATTCCAGTCTCCCTTGTCTTGGTCGGTCATGTTATTCTGCCTATATCCTAAGCTGCCTTACGGTTGATGGTGGGGCTTGAGAGTTAGCCCACAGGCACAACGGGACGAGGTAGTCTTTTAACCAATCGGTGAGCGCCTACTTACCCTAGCTAATATTCCCGATCAAAAACCGGCAGGATATCGAGTTTTGGCGCTGTGGTTAGAGAGTAAGACTTGTGCCCAACAGGTCGTGAGTTCGAGCCTCCGGCGTCGCAGCCTATGGTGTAGGGTATGGCTGGCTGATGACGACAAATAAGCCAGAAATGGCCATTCCTGTCTCCCTTCTATTGGTCGGTCATGTTAATCTGCCTATATCGTAAACTGCCTTACTGTTGGTGGTGGGGTTTGAATGTTAGCCCCAAGGAACAACGGGACGAGGGAGTCCTATAACCAATCGGTGAGCGCCTAATTACCATAGCTTTTATTCCCGATCAAAAACAAGCAGGACAACGAGTTCGTGGTGCAGTGGGTAGAGCGTTAGACCATTGCCCAACAGGTTGGGAGTTCACGACTCGGGCGTCGCAGCGCCTGGGGGTGGGTATAGCTGGCTGATGTCGACTTATAAGCCGGAAATGGCCATTCCAGTCTCCCTTGACTTGGTCAGTCATTTTATTCTGCCCATATCCTTAGCTGCATTAAGGTTGATGGTGGGGCTTGAGAAATAGCCCCAAGGCACAACGGGAAGAGGGAGTCCTGTAACCGATCGGTGAGCGCCTAATTACCATAGCTTATATTCCCGATCGAAACCAGCAAAACCACGAGCTCGTCGCGCAGTGGGTAGAGCGATAGACTTGTGCCCAACAGGTTGTGAGTTCGAGCCTCTGGCGTCGCAGCGCCTGGGTTTGGGCATAGCTGGCTGATGTCGACTAATAAGCAAGAAATGGCCATTTCCAGTCTCCCTTTGTCTTGGTCGGTCATGTTATTCTGCCTATATCGTAGCTGCCTTACGGTTGATGGTGGGGCTTGAGAGTTAGCCCCAAGGCACAACGGGAAGAGGAAGTCCTGAAACCGATCGGTGAGCGCCTTATTACTATAGCTTATATACCCGATCAAAAACAAGCAAGACATCGAGCTCGTGGTGCAGTGGGTAGAGCGTTCTACTTCTGCCCAACAAGGTCACAAGTTCAAACCTCGGGCGTCGCAGCGCCTGGGGGTGGGTATAGCTGGCTGATGTCGACTAATAAGCCGGAAATGGCCATTCCAGTCTCTCTTGACTTGGTCAGTCATCTTATTCTGCCTATATACTTAGCTGCATTAAGGTTGATGATGGGGCTTGAGAGTTAGCCCCAAGGCACAACGGGAAGAGGGAGTCCTGTAACCGATCGGTGAGCGCCCTAATTACCATAGCTGATATTCCCGATCAAAAATCAAGCAGGACATCGAGCTCGTGGAGCAGTGGGTAGAGCGTTCTACTTCTGCCCAACAAGGTCACGAGTTCGAACCTCGGGCGTCGCAGCGCCTCGGGTTGGGTATGGCTGGCTGATGACGAATAATAAGCCAGAAATGGCCATTCAGTCTCCCTTGTCTTGGTCGGTCATGTTTATTCTGCATATATCCTGAGCTGTCATACGGCTGCCGGCGGAGCTTGAAAGTTAGCCTCAAGGCACAACGGGACGAGGGAGTCCTGTAACCGATCGGTGAGCGCCTAACTACCATGTTAATATTCCCGATCAGAAACCGGCAAGACATCGAGCTCGTGGCGCAGTGGGTAGAGTGTTGGACTTCTGCGCAACAAGGTCGCGAGTTCGAGCCTCGGGCGTCGCAGCGCCTGGGTTTGGGTATGGCTGGCTTATGACGACTAATAAGCCAGAAATGGCCATTCCAGTCTCCCTTGTCTTGGTCGGTCATGTTATTCTGCCTATATCCTAAGCTGCCTTACGGTTGATGGTGGGGCTTGAGAGTTAGCCCCAAGGCACAACGGGACGAGGTAGTCTTTTAACCGATCGGTGAGCGCCTACTTACCATAGCTAATATTCCCGATCAAAAACCGGCAGGATATCGAGATGTGGCGCTGTGGTTAGAGAGTAAGACTAGTGCCCAACAGGTCGTGAGTTCGAGCCTCAGGCGTCGCAGCCTATGGTGTAGCGTATGGCTGGCTGATGACGACAAATAAGCCAGAAATGGCCATTCCTGTCTCCCTTATATTGGTCGGTCATGTTAATCTGCCTATATCGTAAACTGCCTTACTGTTGGTGGTGGGGTTTGAATGTTAGCCCCAAGGAACAACGGGACGAGGGAGTCCTATAACCAATCGGTGAGCGCCTAATTACCATAGCTTATATTCCCGATCAAAACCGGCAAGACATCGAGCTCGTGGCGCAGTGGGTAGAGCGTTAGACTTACGCCCAACAGGTTGTAAGTTCGAAGCCTCTGGCGTCGCAGCGCCTGGGTTTGGGTATAGCTGGCTGATGTCGACTTATAAGCCAGAAATGGCCATTCAGTCTCCTTTGTCTTGGTCGGTCATGTTATTCTGCCTATATCCTTAAGCTTCCTTACGGTTGATGGTGGGGCTTTGAGAGTTAGCCCCAAGGCACAACGGGACGAGGAAGTCCTGGTAACCGATCGGTGAGCGCCTTATTACCATAGCTTATATTCCCGATCAAAAACAAGCAGGACATCGAGCTCGTGGTGCAGTGGGTAGAGGTTTCGCTTCTGCCCAACAAGGTCACGAGTTCGAACCTCGGGCGTCGCAGCGCCTGGGTTTGGGTATAGCTGGCTGATGTCGACCTAATAAGCCGGAAATGGCCATTCCAGTCTCCCTTGACTTGGTCAGTCATGTTATTCTGCCTATATCCTTAGCTGCATACAGGGTTGATGGTGGGGCTTGAGAGTTAGCCCCAAGGCACAACGGGAAGAGGGAGTCCTGTAACCGATCGGTGAGCGCCTAATTACCATAGCTTATATTCCCGATCAAAAACAAGCAGGACATCGAGCTCGTGGTGCAGTGGGTAGAGCGTTCTACTTCTGCCCAACAAGGTCACAAGTTCGAACCTCGGGCGTCGCAGCGCCTGGGGGTGCTTGGGTATAGCTGGCTGATGTCGACTAATAAGCCGGAAATGGCCATTCCAGTCTCCCTTGACTTGGTCAGTCATGTTATTCTGCCTATATACTTAGCTGCATTAAGGTTGATGGTGGGGCTTGAGAGTTAGCCCCACAGGCACAACGGGACGAGGGAAGTCCTGTAACCGATCGGTGAGCGCCTACTTACCATAGCTTATATTCCCGATCAAAAACCGGCAGGACATCGAGCTCGTGGTGCAGTGGGTAGAGCGTTCTACTTCTGCCCAACAAGGTCACAAGTTCGAACCTCGGGCGTCGCAGCGCCTGGGGGTTTGGGTATAGCTGGCTGATGTCGACTAATAAGCCGGAAATGGCCATTCCAGTCTCCCTTGACTTGGTCAGTCATGTTATTCTGCCTATATCCTAAGCTGCATTACGGGTTGATGGTGGGGCTTTGAGAGTTAGCCCCAAGGCACAACGGGACGAGGAGTCCTGTAACCGATCGGTGAGCGCCTAATTACCATAGCTTATATACCCGATCAAAAACCGGCAGGACATAGAGCTCGTGGTGCAGTGGGTAGAGCGTTCTACTTCTGCCCAACAGGTCACAAGTTCGAGCCTCGGGCGTCGCAGCGCCTGGGGGTGGGTATAGCTGGCTGATGTCGACTAATAAGCCGGAAATGGCCATTCCAGTCTCCCTTGTCTTGGTCAGTCATGTTATTCTGCCTATATACTAAGCTGCATTAAGGTTGATGGTGGGGCTTGAGAGTTAGCCCACAGGCACAACGGGACGAGGGAGTCCTGTAACCGATCGGTGAGCGCCTAATTACCATAGCTTATATTCCCGATCAAAAACAAGCAGGACATCGAGCTCGTGGTGCAGTGGGTAGAGCGTTCTACTTCTGCCCAACAAGGTCACAAGTTCGAACCTCGGGCGTCGCAGCGCCTGGGGGTGGGTATAGCTGGCTGATGTCGACTAATAAGCCGGAAATGGCCATTCCAGTCTCCCCTTGACTTGGTCAGTCATGTTATTCTGCCCTATATCCTTAGCTGCATTAGGGTTGATGGTGGGGCTTGAGAGTTAGCCCCACAGGCACAACGGGAAGAGGGAGTCCTGTAACCGATCGGTGAGCGCCTAATTACCATAGCTGATATTCCCGATCAAAAACCAAGCAGGACATCGAGCTCGTGGTGCAGTGGGTAGAGCGTTCTACTTCTGCCCAACAAGGTCACAAAGTTTCGAACCTCGGGCGTCGCAGCGCCTGGGGGTGGGTATAGCTGGCTG
Source organism: Schistocephalus solidus (assembly GCA_017591395.1). Lineage (NCBI taxonomy): Eukaryota > Metazoa > Platyhelminthes > Cestoda > Diphyllobothriidea > Diphyllobothriidae > Schistocephalus > Schistocephalus solidus. The sequence continues at coordinate 30,261 of WEDG01001588.1, forward strand.
ATGTCGACTAATAAGCCGGAAATGGCCATTCCAGTCTCCCCTTGACTTGGTCGGTCATGTTATTCTGCCCTATATCCTTAGCTGCATTAGGGTTGATGGTGGGGCTTGAGAGTTAGCCCCAAGGCACAACGGGAAGAGGGAGTCCTGTAACCGATCGGTGAGCGCCTAATTACCATAGCTTATATTCCCGATCAAAAACAAGCAGGACATCGAGCTCGTGGTGCAGTGGGTAGAGCGTTCTACTTCTGCCCAACAAGGTCACAAGTTCGAACCTCGGGCGTCGCAGCGCCTGGGTTTGGGTATAGCTGGCTGATGTCGACTAATAAGCCGGAAATGGCCATTCCAGTCTCCCTTGACTTGGTCAGTCATGTTATTCTGCCCTATATCCTTAGCTGCATTACGGGTTGATGGTGGGGCTTGAGAGTTAGCCCCAAGGCACAACGGGAAGAGGGAGTCCTGTAACCGATCGGTGAGCGCCTAATTACCATAGCTGATATTCCCGATCAAAAACAAGAAGGACATTGAGCTCATGGTGCAGTGGGTAGAGCGTTCTACTTCTGCCCAACAAGGTCACAAGTTCGAACCTCGGGCGTCGCAGCACCTGGGGTTGGGTATGGCTGGCTGATGACGACTAATAAGCCAGAAATGGCAATGCCAGTCTCCCTTGACTTGGTCAGTCATGTTATTCTGCCTATATCCTTAGCTTCCTTACGGTTGATGGTGGGGCTTGAGAGTTAGCCCCAAGGCACAACGGGACGAGGAAGTCCTGTAACCGATCGGTGAGCGCCTAATTACCATAGCTGATATTCCTGATCAAAAACCGGCAGGATATCGAGCTCGTGGTGCAGTGGGTAGAGCGTTAGACTTGTGCCCAACAGGTCGCGAGTTTCGAGACTCGGGCGTCGCAGCGCCTGGAGGTTGGGTATGGCTGGCTGATGACGACAAGTAAGCCAGAAACAGCAATTCCAGTCTCCCTTGTCTTGGTCGGTCATGTTATTTTGCCTATATCGTAAGCTGCCTTACTGTTGATTGTGGGGTTTGAGAGTTAGCCCCAAGGCACAACGGGACGAGGGAGTCCTGTAACCGATCGGTGAGCGCCTAATTACAATAGCTTATATTCCCGATCAAAAACCGGCAAGACATCGAGCTCGTGGTGCAGTGGGTAGAGCGTTAGACTTGTGCCCAACAGGTTGCGAGTTCACGCCTCGGGCGTCGCAGCGCCTGGGGGTGGGTATAGCTGGCTGATGTCGACTAATAAGCCGGAAATGGCCATTCCAGTCTCCCTTGTCTTGGTCAGTCATGTTATTATGCCTATATCCTAAGCTTCCTTACGGTTGATGGTGGGGCTTGAGAGTTAGCCCCAAGGCACAACGGGACGAGGAAGTCCTGTAACCGATCGGTGAGCGCCTTATTACCATAGCTTATATTCCCGATCAAAAACCAGCAGGATATCGAGTTGTGGCGCTGCGGTTAGAGATTTAGACTTGTGCCGAGCAGGTCGTTAGTTCAAGCCTCGGGCGTCGCAGCCTTTGGTGTAGGGTATGGCTGGCTGATGACGACTAATAAGCCAGAAATGGCCATTCCAGTCTCCCTTGTCATGGTCGGTCATGTTATTCTGCCTATATCCTAAGCTGCCTTACGGTTGATGGTGGGGCTTGAGAGTTAGCCCCAAGGCACAACGGGACGAGAGAGTCCTGTAACCGATCGGTGAGCACCTACTTACCCTAGCTAATATTCCCGATCAAAAACCGGCAGGATATCGGGTTGTGGCGCTGTGGTTAGAGAGTAAGACTTGTTCCCAACAGGTCGTGAGTTCGAGCCACGGGCGGCGCAGCCTATGGTGTAGGGTATGGCTGGCTGATGACGACAAATAAGCCAGAAATGGCCATTCCTGTCTCCCTTGTATTGCTCGGTCATGTTATTCTGCCTATATCGTAAGCTGACTTACTGTTAATTGTGGGGTTTGAGAGTTAGCCCAAAGGAACAAAGGGACCAGGGAGTCCTTTAACCGATCGGTGAGTTCCTACTTACACTAGCTTATATTCCCGATCAAAAACCGGCAAGACATCGAGCTCGTGGTGCAGTGGGTAGAGCGTTAGACTTGTGCCCAACAGGTTGCGAGTTTACGCCTCGGGCGTCGCAGCGCCTGGGGGTGGGTATAGCTGGCTGATGTCGACTAATAAGCCGGAAATGGCCATTCCATTCTCCCTTGTCTTGGTCAGTCATGTTATTCTGCCTATATCCTTAGCTGCATTAGGGTTGATGGTGGGGCTTGAGAGTTAGCCCACAGGCACAACGGGAAGAGGGAGTCCTGTAACCGATCGGTGAGCGCCTAATTACCATAGCTGATATTCCCGATCAAAATCAAGCAGGACATCGAGCTCGTGGAGCAGTGGGTAGAGCATTCTACTTCTGCCCCAACAAGGTCACGAGTTCGAACCTCGGGCGTCGCAGCGCCTGGGGTTTGGGTATGGCTGGCTGATGACGACTAATAAGCCAGAAATGGCCATTCCAGTCTCCCCTTGTCTTGGTCGGTCATGTTATTCTGCCTATATCCTGAGCTGTCATAGGGTTGATGGTGGGAGCTTGAGAGTTAGCCTCAAAGGCACAAACGGGAAGAGGGAGTCCTGTAACCGATCGGTGAGCGCCTAATTACCATTGCTTATATTCCCGATCGAAAACCGGCAGGACATCGAGCTCGTGGCGCAGTGGGTAGAGCGTTCGACTTCTGCCCAACAAGGTCACAAGTTCGAACCTCGGGCGTCGCAGCGCCTGGGGTTTGGGTATGGCTGGCTGATGACGACTAATAAGCCAGAAATGGCCATTCCAGTCTCCCCTTGTCTTGGTCGGTCATGTTATTCTGCCCATATCCTTAAGCTTCCTTACGGTTGATGGTGGGGGCTTGAGAGTTAGCCCCAAGGCACAACGGGAAGAGGAAGTCCTGTAACCGATCGGTGAGCGCCTAATTACCATAGCTGATATTCCTGATCAAAAACCGGCAGGACATCGAGCTCGTGGCGCAGTGGGTAGAGCGTTAGACTTCTGCCCAACAGGTCGCGAGTTCGAGCCTCGGGCGTCGCAGCGCCTGGGGTTGGGTATGGCTGGCTGATGACGACTAATAAGCCAGAAATGGCAATTCCAGTCTCCCTTGTCTTGGTCGGTCATGTTATTCTGCCTATATCCTTAGCTGCCTTTACGGTTGATGGTGGGGCTTGAGAGTTAGCCCCAAGGCACAACGGGACGAGGGAAGTCCTGTAACCGATCGGTGAGCGCCTAATTACCATAGCCGACATTCCCGATCAAAAACCGGCAGGACATCGAGCTCGTGGTGCAGTGGGTAGAACGTTAGACTTGTCCCAACAGTTTGCGAGTTCGAGCCTCGGGCGTCGCAGCGCCTAGGGTTGGGTATGGCTGGCTGATGTCGACTAATAAGCCAGAAATGGCCATTCCTGTCTCCCTTGTCTTGGTCGGTCATGTTATTCTTGCCTATATCCCAAGCCGCCTTAAGGTTGATGGTGGGGCTTGAGAGTTAGCCCCAAAGGCACAACGGGACGAGGGGAGTCCTGAAACCGATCGGTGAGCGCCTAATTACCATAGCTGATATTCCTGATCAAAAACCGGCAGGATATCGAGTCGTGGCGCTGCGGTTAGAGAGTAAGACTTCTGCCCAACAGGTCGTCGAGTTCGAGCCTCGGGCGTCGCAGCGCCTGGGGTGGGTATAGCTGGCTGATGACGACTAATAAGCCAGAAATGGCCATTCCAGTCTCCCTTGTCTTGGTCGGTCATGTTATTCTGCCTATATCCTAAGCTGCCTTACGGTTGATGGTGGGGCTTGAGAGTTAGCCCCAAGGCACAACGGGACGAGGTGGTCCTGTAACCGATCGGTGAGCGCCTACTTACCCTAGCTTATATTCCTAATCAAAAACCGGCAGGATATCGAGCTCGTGGCGTTGTGGCTAGAGGGTAAGACTCGTGCCCAACAGGTCGTGAGTTCGAGCCTCGGGCGTCGCAGCCCATGGGTGTAGGGTATGGCTGGCTGATGACGACTAAATAAGCCAGAAATGGCCATTCCTGTCTCCCTTGTCTTGGTCGGTCATGTTATTCTGCCTATATCGTAAGCTGCCTTACTGTTGATTGTGGGGTTTGAGAGTTAGCCCCAAGGCACAACGGGACGAGGGAGTCCTGTAACCGATCGGTGAGCGCCTAATTACCATAGCTTATATTCCCGATCAAAAACCGGCAAGACATCGAGCTCGTGGTGCAGTGGGTAGAGCGTTAGACTTGTGCCCAACAGGTTGCGAGTTTCACGCCTCGGGCGTCGCAGCGCCTGGGGGTGGGTATAGCTGGCTGATGTCGACTAATAAGCCGGAAATGGCCATTCCAGTCTCCCCCTTGTCTTGGTCGGTCATGTTATTCTGCCTATATACTTAGCTGCATTACGGGTTGATGGTGGGGGCTTGAGAGTTAGCCCACAGGCACAACGGGACGAGGGAGTCCTGTAACCGATCGGTGAGCGCCTAATTACCATAGCTGATATTCCCGATCAAAAACAAGCACGACATCAAGCTCGTGATGCAGTGGGTAGAGCGTTCTACTTCTGCCCAACAAAGGTCGTTAGTTCGAGACCTCGGGCGTCGCAGCGCCTGGGGGTGGGTATAGCTGGCTGATGTCGACTAATAAGCCGGAAATGGCCATTCCAGTCTCCCTTGTCTTGGTCGGTCATGTTATTCTGCCCATATCCTTAGCTGCATTAGGGTTGATGGTGGGGCTTGAGAGTTAGCCCCAAGGCACAACGGGAAGAGGGAGTCCTGTAACCGATCGGTGAGCGCCTAATTACCATAGCTGTATATTCCCGATCAAAAATCAAGCAGGGACATCGAGCTCGTGGAGCAGTGGGTAGAGCGTTCTACTTCTGCCCAACAAGGTCACGAGTTCGAACCTCGGGCGTCGCAGCGCCTGGGGTTTGGGTATGGCTGGTTGATGACGAATAATAAGCCAGAAATGGCCATTCCTGTCTCCCCTTGTCTTGGTCGGTCATGTTATTCTGCATATATCCCGAGCCGTCATACGGCCTGCCGGCGGAGCTTGAAAGTTAGCCTCAAGGCAAAACGGGACGAGTGAGTTCTGTTACCGATCGGTGAACGCCCAACCACCATTGTTAATATTCCCGATCAGAAACCGGCAAGACAACGAGCTCGTGGCGCAGTGGGTAGAGCGTTGGACTTCTGCGCAACAAGGTATCGAGTTCCAGCCTCGGCCGTCGCAGCGCCTGGGTTTGGGTATGGCTGGCTGATGACGACTAATAAGCCAGAAATGGTATTTCAAGTCTCCCTTGTCATGGTCAGTCATGTTATTCTGCCTATATCCTGAGCTGTCTAACGGCTGCTGGCGGGGCTTGAGAGTTAGCCCCAAGGCACAACGGGAAGAGGGAGTCCCTGTAACCGATCGGTGAGCGCCTACTTACCATAGCTTATATTCCCGATCAGAAAACCGGCAGGACATCGAGCTCGTGGTGCAGTGGGTAGAGCGTTAGACTTGTGCCCAACAGGTTGCGAGTTCGAGCCTCGGGCGTCGCAGCGCCTGGGGTTGGTATGGCTGGCTGATGACGACTAAATAAGCCAGAAATGGCCATTCCAGTCTCCCTTGTCTTGGTCGGTCATGTTATTCTGCCTTATCATAGCTGCCTTACGGTTGGTGGTGGGGCTTTGAGAGTTAGCCCCAAGGCACAACGGGACGAGGGAGTCCTGTAACCGATCGGTGAGCGCCTAATTACCATAGCTTTTATTCCCGATCAAAAACAAGCAGGACATCAAGCTCGTGGTGCAGTGGGTAGAGCGTTAGACTTGTGCCCAACAGTTCGCGAGTTCGAACCTCGGGCGTCGCAGCGCCTGGGGTTGGGTATGGCTGGTTGATGACGACTAATAAGCCAGAAATGGCCATTCCAGTCTCCCTTGTCTTGGTCGGTCATGTTATTCTGCCTATATCCTTAAGCTGCCTTACGGTTGATGGTGGGGCTTGAGAGTTAGCCCCAAAGGCACAACGGGACGAGGGGAGTCCTGTAACCGATCGGTGAGCGCCTAATTACCATAGCTGATATTCCCGATCAAAAACAAGCAGGACATCGAGCTCGTGGTGCAGTGGGTAGAGCGTTCTACTTCTGCCCAACAAGGTCGCGAGTTCGAACCTCGGGCGTCGCAGCGCCTGGGTTTGGTATGGCTGGCTGATGTCGACTAATAAGCCAGAAATGGCCATTCCAGTCTCCCCTTGTCTTGGTCGGTCATGTTATTCTGCCTATATCCTTAAGCTGCCTTACGGTTGATGGTGGGGCTTGAGAGTTAGCCCCAAGGCACAACGGGACGAGGGAGTCCTGTAACCGATCGGTGAGCGCCCTAATTACCATAGCTTATATTCCCGATCAAAAACAAGCAGGACATCGAGCTCTGTGGCGCAGTGGGTAGAGCGTTCTACTTCTGCCCAACAAGGTCACAAGTTCGAACCTCGGGCGTCGCAGCGCCTGGGGTGGGTATGGCTGGCTGATGTCGACTAATAAGCCGGAAATGGCCATTCCAGTCTCCCTTGACTTGGTCAGTCATGTTATTCTGCCTATATACTTAGCTGCATTACGGTTGATGGTGGGGCTTGAGAGTTAGCCCACAGGCACAACGGGACGAGGGAGTCCTGTAACCGATCGGTGAGCGCCTAATTACCATAGCTATATTCCCGATCGAAAACCAGCAAAAACAACGAGCTCGTGGCGCAGTGGGTAGAGCGTTAGACTTGTGCCCAACAGGTTGTGAGTTCGAGCCTCGGGCGTCGCAGCGCCTGGGGGTGGGTATAGCTGGCTGATGTCGACTAATAAGCCAGAAATGGCCATTCCAGTCTCCCTTGTCTTGGTCGGTCATGTTATTCTGCCTATATCCTTAAGCTTTCCTTACGGGTTGATGGTGGGCTTGAGAGTTAGCCCCAAGGCACAACGGGAAGAAGGAGTCCTGTAACCGATCGGTGAGCGCCTAATTACCATAGATTATATTCCCGATCAAAATCAAGCAGGACATCGAGCTCGTGGTGCAGTGGGTAGAGCGTTCTACTTCTGCCCAACAAGGTCACAAGTTCGAACCTCGGGCGTCGCAGCGCCTGGGGGTGGGTATAGCTGGCTGATGTCGACTAATAAACCGGAAATGGCCATTCCAGTCTCCCTTGACTTGGTCAGTCATGTTATTCTGCCCATATCCTTAGCTGCATTAGGGTTGATGGTGGGGCTTGAGAGTTAGCCCCGAGGCACAACGGGAAGAGGGAGTCCTGTAACCGATCGGTGAGCGCGTATTACCATAGCTTATATTTCCCGATCAAAAACAAGCAGGACATCGAGCTCGTGGTGCAGTGGGTAGAGCGTTCTACTTCTGCCCAACAAGGTCACAAGTTCGAACCTCGGGCGTCGCAGCGCCTGGGGGTGGGTATAGCTGGCTGATGTCGACTTATAAGCCGGAAATGGCCATTCCAGTCTCCCTTGACTTGGTCAGTCATGTTATTCTGCCCATATCCTTAGCTGCATTAAGGTTGATGGTGGGGCTTGAGAGTTAGCCCACAGGCACAACGGGAAGAGGGAGTCCTGTAACCGATCGGTGAGCGCCTAATTACCATAGCTTATATTCCCGATCAAAATCAAGCAGGACATCGAGCTCGTGGAGCAGTGGGTAGAGCGTTCTACTTCTGCCCAACAAGGTCACGAGTTCGAACCTCGGGCGTCGCAGCGCCTGGGGGTTTGGGGTATAGCTGGCTGATGTCGACTTAATAAGCCGAAATGGCCATTCCAGTCTCCTTGACTTGGTCGGTCATGTTATTCTGCCTATATCCTTGGCTGCATTAGGGTTGATGGTGGGGCTTGAGAGTTAGCCCCAAGGCACAACGGAAGAGGGAGTCCTGTAACCGATCGGTGAGCGCCTATTACCATAGCTGATATTCCCCGATCAAAATCAAAGCAGGACATCGAGCTCGTGGCGCAGTGGGTAGAGCGTTCTACTTCTGCCCAACAAGGTCACGAGTTCGAACCTCGGGCGTCGCAGCGCCTGGGGTTGGGTATAGCTGGCTGATGACGACTTATAATAAGCCGGAAATGGCCATTCCAGTCTCCCTTGATCTTGGTCGGTCATGTTATTCTGCCTATATCCTAAAGCTGCCTTTAAGGTTGATGGTGGGGCTTGAGAGTTAGCCCCAAGGCACAACGGGAAGAGGGAGTCCTGTAACCGATCGGTGAGAACCTACTTACCCTAACTAATATTCCCGATCAAAAACCGGCAGGATATCTAGGTTTGGCGCTGTGGTTAGAGAGTAAGACTAGTGCCCAACAGGTCGTGAGTTCGAGCCTCGGGCGTCGCAGCCTATGGTGTAGGTATGGCTGGCTGATGACGACAATAAGCCGAAATGGCCATTCCTGTCTCCCCTTATATTGGTCAGTCATGTTAATCTGCCTATATCGTAAACTGCCTTACGGTTGGTGGTGGGGTTTTGAATGTTAGCCCCAAGGCACAACGGGACGAGGGAGTCCTATAACCGATCGGTGAGCGCCCTAATTACCATAGCTTATATTCCCGATCGAAAACCAGCAAAACAACGAGCTCGTCGCGCAGTGGGTAGAGCGTTAGACTTGTACCCAACAGGTTGTGAGTTCGAGCCTCTGGCGTCGCAGCGCCTGGGTTTGGGTATAGCTGGCTGATGTCGACTAATAAGCCAGAAATGGCCATTTCCAGTCTCCTTTGTCTTGGTCGGTCATGTTATTCTGCCTATATCCTAAGCTTCCTTACGGTTGATGGTGGGGCTTGAGAGTTAGCCCCAAGGCACAACGGGACGAGGAAGTCCTGAAACCGATCGGTGAGCGCCTTATTACCATAGCTTATATTCCCGATCAAAAACAAGCAGGACATCGAGCTCGTGGTGCAGTGGGTAGAGCGTTCTACTTCTGCCCAACAAGGTCACAAGTTCGAACCTCGGGCGTCGCAGCGCCTGGGGGTGGGTATAGCTGGCTGATGTCGACTAATAAGCCGGAAATGGCCATTCCAGTCTCCCTTGACTTGGTCAGTCATGTTATTCTGCCTATATACTTAGCTGCATTAAGGTTGATGGTGGGGCTTGAGAGTTAGCCCACAGGCACAACGGGAAGAGGGAGTCCTGTAACCGATCGGTGAGCGCCTCATTACCATAGCTTATATTCCCGATCAAAAACAAGCAGGACATCGAGCTCGTGGTGCAGTGGGAAGAGCGTTCTACTTCTGCCCAACAAGGTCACAAGTTCGAACCTCGGGCGTCGCAGCGCCTGGGGTGGGTATAGCTGGCTGATGTCGACTAATAAGCCGGAAATGGCCATTCCAGTCTCCCCTTGACTTGGTCGGTCATGTTATTCTGCCTATATACTAAGCTGCATTAAGGTTGATGGTGGGGCTTGAGAGTTAGCCCACAGGCACAACGGGAAGAGGGAGTCCTGTAACCGATCGGTGAGCGCCTCATTACCATAGCTTATATTCCCGATCGAAACCAGCAAAACAACGAGCTCGTCGCGCAGTGGGTAGAGCGTTAGACTTGTGCCCAACAGGTTGTGAGTTCGAGCCTCTGGCGTCGCAGCGCCTGGGGGTGGGCATAGCTGGCTGATGTCGACTAATAAGCCAGAAATGGCCATTTCAGTCTCCTTTGTCTTGGTCGGTCATGTTATTCTGCCTATATCCTAAGCTTCCTTACGTTTGATGGTGGGGCTTGAGAGTTAGCCCCAAGGCACAACAGGACGAGGAAGTCCTGAAACCGATCGGTGAGCGCCTAATTACCATAGCTTTTATTCCCGATCAGAAAAACAAGCAGGACATCGAGTTCGTGGTGCAGTGGGTAGAGCGTTCTACTTCTGCCCAACAAGGTCACAAGTTCGAACCTCGGGCGTCGCAGCGCCTGGGGGTGGGTATAGCTGGCTGATGTCGACTAATAAGCCGGAAATGGCCATTCCAGTCTCCCTTGACTTGGTCAGTCATGTTATTCTGCCAATATCCTTGGCTGCATTAGGGTTGATGGTGGGGCTTGAGGTTAGCCCCCAAGGCACAACGGGAAGAGGGAGTCCTGTAACCGATCGGTGAGCGCCTAATTACCATAGCTGATATTCCCGATCAAAAATCAGAGCAGGACATCGAGCTCGTGGAGCAGTGGGTAGAGCGTTCTACTTCTGCCCAACAAGTGTCACAAGTTCGAACCTCGGGCGTCGCAGCGCCTGGGGTTTGGGTATGGCTGGTTGATGACGAATAATAAGCCAGAAATGGCCATTCCCGTCTCCCTTGTCTTGGTCGGTCATGTTATTCTGCATATATCCTGAGCTGTCATACGGTTTGCCGGCGGAGCTTGAAAGTCAGCCTCAAAAGCAAAACGGGACGAGTGAGTTCTGTTACCGATCGGTGAACGCCCAACTACCATTGTTAATATTCCCGATCGAAACCGGCAAGACAACGAGCTCGTGGCGCAGTGGGTAGAGTGTTGGACTTCTGCGCAACAAGGTCCCGAGTTCGAGCATCGGGCGTCGCAGCGCCTGGGTTTGGGTACGGCTGGCTGATGACGACTTATAAGTCAGAAATGGCCATTCCAGTCTCCCTTGTCTTGGTCGGTCAGGTTATTCTGCCTATATCCTAAGCTGCCTTACGGTTGATGGTGGGGCTTGAGAGTTAGCCCCAAGGCACAACGGGACGAGGTAGTCTTTAACCGATCGGTGAGCGCCTACTTACCCTAGCTAATATTTCCCGATCAAAAACCGGCAGGATATCTAGGTTTGGCGCTGTGGTTAGAGAGTAAGACTAGTGCCCAACAGGTCGTGAGTTCGAGCCTCGGGCGTCGCAGCCTATGGTGTAGGGTATGGCTGGCTGATGACGACAAATAAGCAAGAAATGGCCATTTCCAGTCTCCCCTTTGTCTTGGTCGGTCATGTTATTCTGCCTATATCCTAAGCTGCCTTACGGTTGATGGTGGGGCTTGAGAGTTAGCCCCAAGGCACAACGGGACGAGGGAATCCTGAAACCGATCGGTGAGCGCCTAATTACCATAGCTTTTATTCCCGATCAAAAACAAGCAGGACATCAAGCTCGTGATGCAGTGGGTAGAGCGTTCTACTTCTGCCCAACAAGGTCACGAAGTTCGAACCTCGGGCGTCGCAGCGCCTGGGGTTTGGTATAGCTGGCTGATGTCGACTAATAAGCCGGAAATGGCCATTCCAGTCTCCCTTGTCTTGGTCGGTCATGTTATTCTGCCTATATACTTAGCTGCATTAAGGTTGATGGTGGGGCTTGAGAGTTAGCCCCAAGGCACAACGGGACGAGGAAGTCCTGTAAACCGATCGGTGAGCGCCTTTTACCATAGCTTATATTCCCGATCAAAAACAAGCAGGACATCGAGCTCGTGGCGCAGTGGGTAGAGCGTTCGACTTCTGCCCAACAAGGTCACGAGTTCGAACCTCGGGCGTCGCAGCGCCTGGGGTTTGGGTATAGCTGGCTGATGTCGACTAATAAGCCGGAAATGGCCATTCCAGTCTCCCTTGACTTGGTCAGTCATGTTATTCTGCCTATATCCTTAGCTGCCTTACGGTTGATGGTGGGGCTTGAGAGTTAGCCCCACAGGCACAACGGGACGAGGAGTCCTGTAACCGATCGGTGAGCGCCTATTACCCATAGCTTATATTCCCGATCAAAACAAGCAGGACATCGAGCTCGTGGTGCAGTGGGTAGAGCGTTCGACTTCTGCCCAACAAGGTCACAAGTTCGAACCTCGGGCGTCGCAGCACCTGGGGTTTAGGTATAGCTGGCTGATGTCGACTAATAAGCCGGAAATGGCCATTCCAGTCTCCCTTGACTTGGTCAGTCATGTTATTCTGCCTATATACTAAGCTGCATTACGGTTGATGGTGGGGCTTGAGAGTTAGCTCACAGGCACAACGGGACGAGGAGTCCTGTAACCGATCGGTGAGCGCCTCATTACCATAGCTTATATTCCCGATCGAAACCAGCAAAACAACGAGCTCGTCGCGCAGTGGGTAGAGCGTTAGACTTGGGCCCAACAGGTTGTGAGTTCGAGCCTCTGGCGTCGCAGCGCCTGGGGGTGGGCATAGCTGGCTGATGTCGACTAATAAGCCAGAAATGGCCATTTCCAGTCTCCCTTGTCTTGGTCGGTCATGTTATTCTGCCTATATCCTAAGCTTCCTTACGTTTGATGGTGGGGCTTGAGAGTTAGCCCCAAGGCACAACGGGACGAGGAAGTCCTGAAACCGATCGGTGAGCGCCTTATTACCATAGCTTTTATTCCCGATGAAAAACAAGCAGGACATCGAGTTCGTGGTGCAGTGGGTAGAGCGTTCTACTTCTGCCCAACAAGGTCACAAGTTCGAACCTCGGGCGTCGCAGCGCCTGGGGTGGGTATAGCTGGCTGATGTCGACTAATAAGCCGGAAATGGCCATTCCAGTCTCCCTTGACTTGGTCAGTCATGTTATTCTGCCAATATCCTTGGCTGCATTAGGGTTGATGGTGGGGCTTGAGAGTTAGCCCACAGGCACAACGGGAAGAGGGAGTCCTGTAACCGATCGGTGAGCGCCTAATTACCATAGCTGATATTCCCGATCAAAATAGAGCAGGACATTGAGCTCGTGGAGCAGTGGGTAGAGCGTTCTACTTCTGCCCAACAAGGTCACGAGTTCGAACCTCGGGCGTCGCAGCGCCTGGGGTTTGGTATGGCTGGTTGATGACGAATAATAAGCCAGAAATGGCCATTCCTGTCTCCCTTGTCTTGGTCGGTCATGTTATTCTGCATATATCCTGAGCTGTCATACGGTTGCCGGCGGAGCTTGAAAGTCAGCCTCAAAGCAAAACGGGACGAGGTGAGTTCTGTTACCGATAGGTGAACGCCCAACTACCATTGTTAATATTCCCGATCGAAACCGGCAAGACAACGAGCTCGTGGCGCAGTGGGTAGAGTGTTGGACTTCTGCGCAACAAGGTCCCGAGTTCGAGCATCGGGCGTCGCAGCGCCTGGGTTTGGGTACGGCTGGCTGATGACGACTTATAAGTCAGAAATGGCCATTCCAGTCTCCCTTGTCTTGGTCGGTCAGGTTATTCTGCCTATATCCTAAGCTGCCTTACGGTTGATGGTGGGAGGCTTGAGATTTAGCCCCCAAGGCACAACGGGACGAGGTAGTCTTTTAACCGATCGGTGAGCGCCTACTACCCTAGCTAATATTTCCGATCAAAAACCGGCAGGATATCTAGGTTTGGCGCTGTGGTTAGAGAGTAAGACTAGTGCCCAACAGGTCGTGAGTTCGAGCCTCGGGCGTCGCAGCCTATGGTGTAGGGTATGGCTGGCTGATGACGACAAATAAGCAAGAAATGGCCATTTCAGTCTCCTTTGTCTTGGTCGGTCATGTTATTCTGCCTATATCCTAAGCTTCCTTACGGTTGATGGTGGGGCTTGAGAGTTAGCCCCAAGGCACAACGGGACGAGGAAGTCCTGAAACCGATCGGTGAGCGCCTTTTTACCATAGCTTATATTCCCGATCAAAAACAAGCAGGACATCGAGCTCGTGGTGCAGTGGGTGAGAGCGTTCTACTTCTGCCCAACAAGGTCACAAGTTCGAACCTCGGGTCGTCGCAGCGCCTGGGGGTGGGTATAGCTGGCTGATGTCGACTAATAAGCCGGAAATGGCCATTCCAGTCTCCCTTGACTTGGTCAGTCATGTTATTCTGCCTATATACTTAGCTGCATTAAGGTTGATGGTGTGGCTTGAGAGTTAGCCCACAGGCACAACGGGACGAGGAAGTCCTGAAACCGATCGGTGAGCGCCTTTTACCACTAGCTTATATTCCCGATCAAACACAAGCAGGACATCGAGCTCGTGGTGCAGTGGGTAGAGCGTTCTAATTCTGCCCAACAAGGTCACAAGTTCGAACCTCGGGCGTCGCAGCACCTGGGTTTGGGTATAGCTGGCTGATGTCGATTAATAAGCCGGAAATGGCCATTCCAGTCTCCCTTGACTTGGTCAGTCATGTTATTCTGCCTATATACTAAGCTGCATTAAGGTTGATGGTGGGGCTTGAGAGTTAGCCCACAGGCACAACGGGAAGAGGGAGTCCTGTAACCGATCGGTGAGCGCCTCATTACCATAGCTTATATTCCCGATCGAAACCAGCAAAACAACGAGCTCGTCGCGCAGTGGGTAGAGCGTTAGAGTTGTGCCCAACAGGTTGTGAGTTCGAGCCTCTGGCGTCGCAGCGCCTGGGTTTGGGTATAGCTGGCTGATGTCGACTAATAAGCCAGAAATGGCCATTTCAGTCTCCTTTGTCTTGGTCGGTCATGTTATTCTGCCTATATCCTAAGCTTCCTTACGGTTGATGGTGGGGCTTGAGAGTTAGCCCACAGGCACAACGGGACGAGGAAGTCCTGAAATCGATCGGTGAGCGCCTTATTACCATAGCTTTTATTCCCGATGAAAATCAAGCAGGACATCGAGTTCGTGGTGCAGTGGGTAGAGCGTTCTACTTCTGCCCAACAAGGTCACAAGTTCGAACCTCGGGCGTCGCAGCGCCTGGGGGTGGGTATAGCTGGCTGATGTCGACTAATAAGCCGGAAATGGCCATTCCAGTCTCCCTTGACTTGGTCAGTCATGTTATTCTGCCAATATCCTTGGCTGCATTAGGGTTGATGGTGGGGCTTGAGAGTTAGCCCCAAGGCACAACGGGAAGAGGGAGTCCTGTAACCGATCGGTGAGCGCCTAATTACCATAGCTGATATTCCCGATCAAAATCAAGCAGGTCATCGAGCTCGTGGAGCAGTGGGTAGAGCGTTCTACTTCTGCCCATCAAGGTCACGAGTTCGAACCTCGGGCGTCGCAGCACCTGGGTTTGGGTATAGCTGGCTGATGTCGATTAATAAGCCGGAAATGGCCATTCCAGTCTCCCTTGACTTGGTCAGTCATGTTATTCTGCCTATATACTAAAGCTGCATTAAGGTTGATGGTGGGAGGCTTGAGAGTTAGCCCACAGGCACAACGGAAGAGGAGTCCTGTAACCGATCGGTGAGCGCCTCATTACCGTAGCTTATATTCCCGATCGAAACCAGCAAAACAACGAGCTCGTCGCGCAGTGGGTAGAGCGTTAGAGTTGTGCCCAACAGGTTAGTGAGTTCGAGCCTCCTGGCGTCGCAGCGCCTGGGTTTGGGTATAGCTGGCTGATGTCGACTAATAAGCCAGAAATGGCCATTTCAGTCTCCCTTTGTCTTGGTCGGTCATGTTATTCTGCCTATATCCTAAAGCTTCCTTACGGTTGATGGTGGGGCTTGAGGTTAGCCCACAGGCACAACGGGACGAGGAAGTCCTGAAATCGATCGGTGAGCGCCTTATTACCATAGCTTTTATTCCCGATGAAAATCAAGCAGGTCATCGAGCTCGTGGAGCAGTGGGTAGAGCGTTCTACTTCTGCCCATCAAGGTCACGAGTTCGAACCTCGGGCGTCGCAGCACCTGGGTTTGGGTATAGCTGGCTGATGTCGATTAATAAGCCGGAAATGGCCATTCCAGTCTCCCTTGACTTGGTCAGTCATGTTATTCTGCCTATATACTAAGCTGCATTAAGGTTGATGGTGGGGCTTGAGAGTTAGCCCACAGGCACAACGGGAAGAGGGAGTCCTGTAACCGATCGGTGAGCGCCTCATTACCATAGCTTATATTCCCGATCGAAACCAGCAAAACAACGAGCTCGTCGCGCAGTGGGTAGAGCGTTAGAGTTGTGCCCAACAGGTTGTGAGTTCGAGCCTCTGGCGTCGCAGCGCCTGGGTTTGGGTATAGCTGGCTGATGTCGACTAATAAGCCGAAATGGCCATTTCAGTCTCCCTTTGTCTTGGTCGGTCATGTTATTCTGCCTATATCCTAAGCTTCCTTACGGTTGATGGTGGGGCTTGAGAGTTAGCCCCACAGGCACAACTTGGGACGAGGAAGTCCCTGGTAATCGATCGGTGAGCGCCTTATTACCATAGCTTTTATTCCCGATGAAAATCAAGCAGGACATCGAGTTCGTGGTGCAGTGGGTGAGAGCGTTCTACTTCTGCCCAACAAGGTCCTAAGTTCGAACCTCGGGCGTCGCAGCGCCTGGGTTTGGGTATAGCTGGCTGATGTCGACTAATAAGCCGGAAATGGCCATTCCAGTCTCCCTTGACTTGGTCAGTCATGTTATTCTGCCAATATCCTTGGCTGCATTAGGGTTGATGGTGGGGCTTGAGAGTTAGCCCCAAGGCACAACAGGAAGAGGGAGTCCTGTAACCGATCGGTGAGCGCCTAATTACCATAGCTGATATTCCCGATCAAAATCAAGCAGGTCATCGAGCTCGTGGAGCAGTGGGTAGAGCGTTCTACTTCTGCCCATCAAGGTCACGAGTTCGAACCTCGGGCGTCGCAGCTCCTGGGGTTTGGTATGGCTGGTTGATGACGAATAATAAGCCAGAAATGGCCATTCCTGTCTCCCTTGTCTTGGTCGGTCATGTTATTCTGCATATATCCTGAGCTGTCATACGGTTGCCGGCGGAGCTTGAAAGTCAGCCTCAAAGCAAAACGGGACGAGTGAGTTCTGTTACCGATAGGTGAACGCCCAACTACCATTGTTAATATTCCCGATCGAAACCGGCAAGACAACGAGCTCGTGGCGCAGTGGGTAGAGTGTTGGACTTCTGTGCAACAAGGTCCCGAGTTCGAGCATCGGGCGTCGCAGCGCCTGGGTTTGGGTACGGCTGGCTGATGACGATTATAAGTCAGAAATAGCCATTCCAGTCTCCCTTGTCTTGGTTGGTCAGGTTATTCTGCCTATATCCTAAGCTGCCTTACGGTTGATGGTGGGGCTTGAGAGTTAGCCCCAAGGCATAACGGGACGAGGTAGTCTTTTAACCGATCGGTGAGCGCCTAATTACCCTAGCTAATATTCCCGATCAAAAACCGGCAGGATATCTAGGTTTGGCGCTGTGGTTAGAGAGTAAGACTAGAGCCCAACAGGTCGTGAGTTCAAGCCTCGGGCGTCGCAGCCTATGGTGTAGGGTATGGCTGGCTGATGACGACAAATAAGCAAGAAATGGCCATTCCTGTCTCCCTTATATTGGTCAGTCATGTTAATCTGCCTATATCGTTAACTGCCTTACGGTTGGTGGTGGGGTTTGAATGTTAGCCCCAAGGAACAACGGGACGAGGGAGTCCTATAACCAATCGGTGAGCGCCTAATTACCAAAGCTTATATTCCCGATCGAAACCAGCAAAACAACGAGCTCGTCGCGCGGTGGGTAGAGCGTTAGACTTGTGCCCAACAGGTTGTGAGTTCGAGCCTCTGGCGTCGCAGCGCCTGGGTTTGGTTATAGCTGGCTGATGTCCACTACTAAGCCAGAAATGGCCATTTCAGTCTCCTTTGTCTTGGTCGGTCATGTTATTCTGCCTATATCCTAAGCTTCCTTACGGTTGTTGGTGGGGCTTGAGAGTTAGCCCCAAGGCACAACGGGACGAAGAAGTCCTGAAACCGATCGGTGAGCGCCTTTTACCATAGCTTATATTCCCGATCAAAAAACAAGCAGGACATCGAGCTCGTGGTGCAGTGGGTAGAGCGTTCTACTTCTGCCCAACAAGGTCCTGAAGTTCGAACCTCGGGCGTCGCAGCGCCTGGGGGTGGGTATAGCTGGCTGATGTCGACTAATAAGCCGGAAATGGCCATTCCAGTCTCCCTCGACTTGGTCAGTCATGTTATTCTGCCTATATACTTAGCTGCATTAAGGTTGATGGTGGGGCTTGAGAGTTAGCCCACAGGCACAACGGGACGAGGAAGTCCTGAAACCGATCGGTGAGCGCCTTTTTACCATAGCTTATATTCCCGATCAAAAACAAGCAGGACATCGAGGTCGTGGTGCAGTGGGTAGAGCGTTCTACTTCTGCCCAACAAGGTCACAAGTTCGAACCTCGGGCGTCGCAGCGCCTGGGTTTGGGTATAGCTGGCTGATGTCGACTAATAAGCCGGAAATGGCCATTCCAGTCTCCCTTGACTTGGTCAGTCATGTTATTCTGCCAATATCCTTGGCTGCATTAGGGTTGATGGTGGGGCTTGAGAGTTAGCCCACAGGCACAACGGGAAGAGGGAGTCCTGTAACCGATCGGTGAGCGCCTAATTACCATAGCTGATATTCCCGATCAAAATCAAGCAGGACATCGAGCTCGTGGAGCAGTGGGTAGAGCGTTCTACTTCTGCCCATCAAGGTCACGAGTTCGAACCTCGGGCGTCGCAGCGCCTGGGGTTTGGTATGGCTGGTTGATGACGAATAATAAGCCAGAAATGGCCATTCCTGTCTCCCTTGTCTTGGTCGGTCATGTTATTCTGCATATATCCTGAGCTGTCATACGGTTGCCGGCGGAGCTTGAAAGTCAGCCTCAAAGCAAAACGGGACGAGTGAGTTCTGTTACCGATCGGTGAACGCCCAACTACCATTGTTAATATTCCCGATCGAAACCGGCAAGACAACGAGCTCGTGGCGCAGTGGGTAGAGTGTTGGACTTCTGCGCAACAAGGTCCCGAGTTCGAGCATCGGGCGTCGCAGCGCCTGGGTTTGGGTACGGCTGGCTGATGACGATTATAAGTCAGAAATGGCCATTCCAGTCTCCCTTGTCTTGGTCGGTCAGGTTATTCTGCCTATATCCTAAGCTGCCTTACGGTTGATGGTGGGGCTTGAGAGTTAGCCCCAAGGCATAACGGGACGAGGTAGTCTTTTAACCGATCGGTGAGCGCCTACTTACCCTAGCTAATATTCCCGATCAAAAACCGGCAGGATATCTAGGTTTGGCGCTGTGGTTAGAGAGTAAGACTAGTGCCCAACAGGTCGTGAGTTCGAGCCTCGGGCGTCGCAGCCTATGGTGTAGGGTATGGCTGGCTGATGACGACAAATAAGCAAGAAATGGCCATTCCTGTCTCCCTTATATTGGTCAGTCATGTTAATCTGCCTATATCGTTAACTGCCTTACGGTTGGTGGTGGGGTTTGAATGTTAGCCCCAAGGAACAACGGGACGAGGGAGTCCTATAACCAATCGGTGAGCGCCTAATTACCATAGCTTATATTCCCGATCGAAACCAGCAAAACAACGAGCTCGTCGTGCGGTGGGTAGAGCGTTAGACTTGTGCCCAACAGGTTGTGAGTTCGAGCCTCTGGCGTCGCAGCGCCTGGGTTTGGGTATAGCTGGCTGATGTCGACTAATAAGCCAGAAATGGCCATTTCAGTCTCCCTTTGTCTTGGTCGGTCATGTTATTCTGCCTATATCCTAAGCTTCCTTACGGTTGATGGTGGGGCTTGAGAGTTAGCCCCAAGGCACAACGGGACGAGGAAGTCCTGAAACCGATCGGTGAGCGCCTTTTTACCATAGCTTATATTCCCGATCAAAAACAAGCAGGACATCGAGCTCGTGGTGCAGTGGGTAGAGCGTTCTACTTCTGCCCAACAAGGTCACAAGTTCGAACCTCGGGCGTCGCAGCGCCTGAAGGTGGGTATAGCTGGCTGATGTCGACTAATAAGCCGGAAATGGCCATTCCAGTCTCCCTTGACTTGGTCAGTCATGTTATTCTGCCTATATACTTAGCTGCATTAAGGTTGATGGTGGGGCTTGAGAGTTAGCCAACAGGCAAAACGGGAAGAGGGAGTCCTGTAACCGATCGGTGAGCGCCTTTTTACCATAGCTTATATTCCCGATCAAAAACAAGCAGGACATCGAGCTCGTGGTGCAGTGGGTAGAGCGTTCTACTTCTGCCCAACAAGGTCACAAGTTCGAACCTCGGGCGTCGCAGCGCCTGGGGGTGGGTATAGCTGGCTGATGTCGACTAATAAGCCGGAAATGGCCATTCCAGTCTCCCTTGACTTGGTCAGTCATGTTATTCTGCCAATATCCTTGGCTGCATTAGGGTTGATGGTGGGGCTTGAGAGTTAGCCCACAGGCACAACGGGAAGAGGGAGTCCTGTAACCGATCGGTGAGCGCCTAATTACCATAGCTGATATTCCCGATCAAAATCAAGCAGGACATCGAGCTCGTGGAGCAGTGGGTAGAGCGTTCTACTTCTGCCCAACAAGGTCACAAGTTCGAACCTCGGGCGTCGCAGCGCCTGGGGTTTGGTATGGCTGGTTGATGACGAATAATAAGCCAGAAATGGCCATTCCTGTCTCCCTTGTCTTGGTCGGTCATGTTATTCTGCATATATCCTGAGCTGTCATACGGTTGCCGGCGGAGCTTGAAAGTCAGCCTCAAAGCAAAACGGGACGAGTGAGTTCTGTTACCGATCGGTGAACGCCCAACTACCATTGTTAATATTCCCGATCGAAACCGGCAAGACAACGAGCTCGTGGCGCAGTGGGTAGAGTGTTGGACTTCTGTGCAACAAGGTCCCGAGTTCGAGCATCGGGCGTCGCAGCGCCTGGGTTTGGGTACGGCTGGCTGATGACGATTATAAGTCAGAAATGGCCATTCCAGTCTCCCTTGTCTTGGTCGGTCAGGTTATTCTGCCTATATCCTAAGCTGCCTTACGGTTGATGGTGGGGCTTGAGAGTTAGCCCCAAGGCACAACGGGACGAGGTAGTCTTTTAACCGATCGGTGAGCGCCTACTTACCCTAGCTAATATTCCCGATCAAAAACCGGCAGGATATCTAGGTTTGGCGCTGTGGTTAGAGAGTAAGACTAGAGCCCAACAGGTCGTGAGTTCGAGCCTCGGGCGTCGCAGCCTATGGTGTAGGGTATGGCTGGCTGATGACGACAAATAAGCAAGAAATGACCATTCCTGTCTCCCTTATATTGGTCAGTCATGTTAATCTGCCTATATCGTTAACTGCCTTACGGTTGGTGGTGGGGTTTGAATGTTAGCCCCAAGGAACAACGGGACGAGGGAGTCCTATAACCAATCGGTGAGCGCCTAATTACCATAGCTTATATTCCCGATCGAAACCAGCAAAACAACGAGCTCGTCGTGCGGTGGGTAGAGCGTTAGACTTGTGCCCAACAGGTTGTGAGTTCGAGCCTCTGGCGTCGCAGCGCCTGGGTTTGGGTATAGCTGGCTGATGTCGACTAATAAGCCAGAAATTGCCATTTCAGTCTCCTTTGTCTTGGTCGGTCATAATATTCTGCCTATATCCTAAGCTTCCTTACGGTTGATGGTGGGGGCTTGAGAGTTAGCCCCAAGGCACAACAGGACGAGAATCCTGAAACCGATCGGTGAGCGCCTTTTTACCATAGCTTATATTCCCGATCAAAAACAAGCAGGACATCGAGCTCGTGGTGCAGTGGGTAGAGCGTTCTACTTCTGCCCAACGAGGTCACAAGTTCGAACCTCGGGCGTCGCAGCGCCTGAAGGGTGGTATAGCTGGCTGATGTCGACTAATAAGCCGGAAATGGCCATTCCAGTCTCCCTTGACTTGGTCAGTCATGTTATTCTGCCTATATACTTAGCTGCATTAAGGTTGATGGTGGGGCTTGAGAGTTAGCCCACAGGCACAAAACGGGAAGAGGAGTCCTGTAACCGATCGGTGAGCGCCTTTTTACCATAGCTTATATTCCCGATCAAAAACAAGCAGGACATCGAGCTCGTGGTGCGGTGGGTAGAGCGTTCTACTTCTGCCCAACAAGGTCACAAGTTCGAACCTCGGGCGTCGCAGCGCCTGGGGGTGGGTATAGCTGGCTGATGTCGACTAATAAGCCGGAAATGGCCATTCCAGTCTCCCTTGACTTGGTCAGTCATGTTATTCTGCCAATATCCTTGGCTGCATTAGGGTTGATGGTGGGGCTGAGGTTAGCCCACAGGCACAACGCGGAAGAGGGAGTCCTGTAACCGATCGGTGAGCGCCTAATTACCATAGCTGATATTCCCGATCAAAATCAAGCAGGGACATCGAGCTCGTGGAGCAGTGGGTAGAGCGTTCTACTTCTGCCCATCAAGGGTCACGAGTTCGAACCTCGGGCGTCGCAGCGCCTGGGGTTTGGTATGGCTGGTTGATGACGAATAATAAGCCAGAAATGGCCATTCCTGTCTCCCTTGTCTTGGTCGGTCATGTTATTCTGCATATATCCTGAGCTGTCATACGGTTGCCGGCGGAGCTTGAAAGTCAGCCTCAAAGCAAAACGGGACGAGTGAGTTCTGTTACCGATCGGTGAACGCCCAACTACCATTGGTAATATTCCCGATCGAAACCGGCAAGACAACGAGCTCGTGGCGCAGTGGGTAGAGTGTTGGACTTCTGTGCAACAAGGTCCCGAGTTCGAGCATCGGGCGTCGCAGCGCCTGGGTTTGGGTACGGCTGGCTGATGACGATTATAAGTCAGAAATGGCCATTCCAGTCTCCCCTTGTCTTGGTCGGTCAGGTTATTCTGCCTATATCCTAAGCTGCCTTACGGTTGATGGTGGGGCTTGAGAGTTGGCCCCAAGGCATAACGGGACGAGGTAGTCTTTTAACCGATCGGTTAGCGCCTACTTACCCTAGCTAATATTCCCGATCAAAAACCGGCGGGATATCTGGGTTTGGCGCTGTGGTTGAGAGTAAGACTAGAGCCCAACAGGTCGTGAGTTCAAGCCTCGGGCGTCAACGCCTATGGTGTAGGGTATGGCTGGCTGATGACGACAAATAAGCAAGAAATGGCCATTCCTGTCTCCCTTATATTGGTCAGTCATGTTAATCTGCCTATATCGTTAACTGCCTTACGGTTGGTGGTGGGGTTTGAATGTATAGCCCCAAAGGAACAACGGGACGAGGGAGTCCTATAACCAATCGGTGAGCGCCTAATTACCATAGCTTATATTCCCGATCGAAACCAGCAAAAACAACGAGCTCGTCGTGCGGTGGGTAGAGCGTTAGACTTGTGCCCAACAGGTTGTGAGTTCGAGCCTCTGGCGTCGCAGCGCCTGGGGTTTGGGTATAGCTGGCTGATGTCGACTAATAAGCCAGAAATGGCCATTTCAGTCTCCTTTGTCTTGGTCGGTCATGTTATTCTGCCTATATCCTAAGCTTCCTTACGGTTGATGGTGGGGCTTGAGAGTTAGCCCCAAGGCACAACGGGACGAGGAAGTCCTGAAACCGATCGGTGAGCGCCTTTTTACCATAGCTTATATTCCCGATCAAAAACAAGCAGGACATCGAGCTCGTGGTGCAGTGGGTAGAGCGTTCTAGTTCTGCCCAACAAGGTCACAAGTTCGAACCTCGGGCGTCGCAGCGCCTGGGGGTGGGTATAGCTGGCTGATGTCGACTAATAAGCCGGAAATGGCCATTCCAGTCTCCCTTGACTTGGTCAGTCATGTTATTCTGCCTATATACTTAGCTGCATTAAGGTTGATGGTGGGGCTTGAGAGTTAGCCCACAGGCACAACGGGAAGAGGGAGTCCTGTAACCGATCGGTGAGCGCCTTTTTACCATAGCTTATATTCCCGATCAAAAACAAGCAGGACATCGAGCTCGTGGTGCAGTGGGTAGAGCGTTCTACTTCTGCCCAACAAGGTCACAAGTTCGAACCTCGGGCGTCGCTGCGCCTGGGGATGGGTATAGCTGGCTGATGTCGACTAATAAGCCGGAAATGGCCATTCCAGTCTCCCTTGACTTGGTCAGTCATGTTATTCTGCCTATATACTAAGCTGCATTAATTTTGATGGTGGGGCTTGATAGTTAGCCCACAGGCACAACGGGAAGAGGGAGTCCTGTAACCGATCGGTGAGCGCCTCATTACCATAGCTAATATCCCCGATCGAAACCAGCAAAACAACGAGCTCGTCGCGCAGTGCGTAGAGCGTTAGACTTGTGCCCAACAGGTTGTGAGTTCGAGCCTCTGGCGTCGCAGCGCCTGGGTTTGGGTATAGCTGGCTGATGTCGACTAATAAGCCAGAAATGGCCATTTCAGTCTCCTTTGTCTTGGTCGGTCATGTTATTCTGCCTATATCCTAAGCTTCCTTACGGTTGATGGTGGGGCTTGAGAGATAGCCCCAAGGCACAACGGGAAGAGGGAGTCCTGTAACCGATCGGTGAGCGCCTTTTTACCATAGCTTATATTCCCGATCAAAAACAAGCAGGACATCGAGCTCGTGGTGCAGTGGGTAGAGCGTTCTACTTCTGCCCAACAAGGTCACAAGTTCGAACCTCGGGCGTCGCAGCGCCTGGGGGTGGGTATAGCTGGCTGATGTCGACTAATAAGCCGGAAATGGCCATTCCAGTCTCCCTTGACTTGGTCAGTCATGTTATTCTGCCTATATACTAAGCTGCATTAATTTTGATGGTGGGGCTTGAGAGTTAGCCCACAGGCACAACGGGAAGAGGGAGTCCTGTAACCGATCGGTGAGCGCCTCATTACCATAGCTTATATTCCCGATCGAAACCAGCAAAAACAACGAGCTCGTCGCGCAGTGGGTAGAGCGTTAGACTTGTGCCCAACAGGTTGTGAGTTCGAGCCTCTGGCGTCGCAGCGCCTGGGTTTGGGTATAGCTGGCTGATGTCGACTAATAAGCCAGAAATGGCCATTTCAGTCTCCTTTGTCTTGGTCGGTCATGTTATTCTGCCTATATCCTAAGCTTCCTTACGGTTGATGGTGGGGCTTGAGAGTTAGCCCACAGGCACAACGGGACGAGGAAGTCCTGAAACTGATCGGTGAGCGCCTTATTACCATAGCTTTTATTCCCGATGAAAAACAAGCAGGACATCGAGTTCGTGGTGCAGTGGGTAGAGCGTTCTACTTCTGCCCAACAAGGTCACAAGTTCGAACCTCGGGCGTCGCAGCGCCTGGGGGTGGGTATAGCTGGCTGATGTCGACTAATAAGCCGGAAATGGCCATTCCAGTCTCCCTTGACTTGGTCAGTCATGTTATTCTGCCAATATGCTTGGCTGCATTAGGGTTGATGGTGGGGCTTGAGAGTTAGCCCCAAGGCACAACGGGAAGAGGGAGTCCTGTAACCGATCGGTGAGCGCCTAATTACCATAGCTTATATTCCCGATCAAAAATCAAGCAGGACATCGAGCTCGTGGAGCAGTGGGTAGAGCGTTCTACTTCTGCCCATCAAGGTCACGAGTTCGAACCTCGGGCGTCGCAGCGCCTGGGGTTTGGTATGGCTGGTTGATGACGAATAATAAGCCAGAAATGGCCATTCCTGTCTCCCTTGTCTTGGTCGGTCATGTTATTCTGCATATATCCTGAGCTGTCATACGGTTGCCGGCGGAGCTTGAAAGTCAGCCTCAAAGCAAAACGGGACGAGTGAGTTCTGTTACCGATCGGTGAACGCCCAACTACCATTGTTAATATTCCCGATCGAAACCGGCAAGACAACGAGCTCGTGGCGCAGTGGGTAGAGTGTTGGACTTCTGCGCAACAAGGTCCCGAGTTCGAGCCTCGGGCGTCGCAGCGCCTGGGGTTGGGTACGGCTGGCTGATGACGACTTATAAGTCAGAAATGGCCATTCCAGTCTCCCTTGTCTTGGTCGGTCAGGTTATTCTGCCTATATCCTAAGCTGCCTTACGGTTGATGGTGGGGCTTGAGAGTTAGCCCCAAGGCACAACGGGACGAGGTAGTCTTTTAACCGATCGGTGAGCGCCTACTTACCCTAGCTAATATTCCCGATCAAAAACCGGCAGGATATCTAGGTTTGGCGCTGTGGTTAGAGAGTAAGACTAGAGCCCAACAGGTCGTGAGTTCGAGCCTCGGGCGTCGCAGCCTATGGTGTAGGGTATGGCTGGCTGATGACGACAAATAAGCAAGAAATGGCCATTCCTGTCTCCCTTATATTGGTCAGTCATGTTAATCTGCCTATATCGTTAACTGCCTTACGGTTGGTGGTGGGGTTTGAATGTTAGCCCCAAGGAACAACGGGACGAGGGAGTCCTATAACCAATCGGTGAGCGCCTAATTACCATAGCTTATATTCCCGATCGAAACCAGCAAAACAACGAGCTCGTCGCGCAGTGGGTAGAGCGTTAGACTTGTGCCCAACAGGTTGTGAGTTCGAGCCTCTGGCGTCGCAGCGCCTGGGTTTGGGTATAGCTGGCTGATGTCGACTAATAAGCCAGAAATGGCCATTTCAGTCTCCTTTGTCTTGGTCGGTCATGTTATTCTGCCTATATCCTAAGCTTCCTTACGGTTGATGGTGGGGCTTGAGAGTTAGCCCCAAGGCACAACGGGACGAGGAAGTCCTGAAACCGATCGGTGAGCGCCTTTTTACCATAGCTTATATTCCCGATCAAAAACAAGCAGGACATCGAGCTCGTGGTGCAGTGGGTAGAGCGTTCTACTTCTGCCCAACAAGGTCACAAGTTCGAACCTCGGGCGTCGCAGCGCCTGGGGGTGGGTATAGCTGGCTGATGTCGACTAATAAGCCGGAAATGGCCATTCCAGTCTCCCTTGACTTGGTCAGTCATGTTATTCTGCCTATATACTTAGCTGCATTAAGGTTGATGGTGGGGCTTGAGAGTTAGCCCACAGGCACAACGGGAAGAGGGAGTCCTGTAACCGATCGGTGAGCGCCTATTTACCATAGCTTATATTCCCGATCAAAAACAAGCAGGACATCGAGCTCGTGGTGCAGTGGGTAGAGCGTTCTACTTCTGCCCAACAAGGTCACAAGTTCGAACCTCGGGCGTCGCAGCGCCTGGGGATGGGTATAGCTGGCTGATGTCGACTAATAAGCCGGAAATGGCCATTCCAGTCTCCCTTGACTTGGTCAGTCATGTTATTCTGCCTATATACTAAGCTGCATTAATTTTGATGGTGGGGCTTGAGAGTTAGCCCACAGGCACAATGGGAAGAGGGAAACCTGTAACCGATCGGTGAGCGCCTTTTTACCATAGCTTATATTCCCGATCACAAACAAGCAGGACATCGAGCTCGTGGCGCAGTGGGTAGAGCGTTTAACTTTTCCCAACAGGTCGTGAGTTAGAGTATCGGGCGTCGCAGCTCCTGCGGTTGGGTATGGCTGGCTGATGACGACTAATAAGCCAGAAATGGCCATTCCAGTCTCCCTTGTCTTGGTCGGTCATGTTATTTTGCCTATATCCTAAGCTTCCTTTTGGTTGCCGGCAGGGATTAAGAGTAAGCCCCAAGGCAAAACGGGACGACAGAGTCCTGTAAACGAACGGTGAGTGCCCAACTACCATTGTTAATATTCCCGATCAAAAACCGGCAGAACTTTGAGCTCGTCGCTACGTGGGTAGAGCGTTAAACGTCTGCCCAAAAGGTCGTGAGTTCGAGCCTCGGGCGTCGCAGCTCCTGGGTTTGGGTACGGCTGGCTGATGATGACTTATAAGCCAGAAATGGCCATTCCAGTCTCCTTTGTCTTGGTCGGTCATGTTATTCTGCCTATATCCTAAGCTGCCTTACGGTTGATGGTGGGGCTTGAGAGTTAACCCCAAGGCACAACGGGACGAGGTAGTCCTATAACCAATCGGTGAGCGCCTACTTACCATAGCTAATATTCCCGATCAAAAACCGGCAGGATATCGAGTTGTGGCGCTGTGGTTAGAGAGTAAGACTTGTGGCAAAAAGTCGTGAGTTCGAGCCTCAGGCGTCGCAGCCTATGGTGTAGGGTATGGCTGGCTGGTGACGACAAATAAGCCAGAAATGTCCATTCCTGTCTCCCTTATATTGGTCGGTCATGTTAATCTGCCTATATCGTAAACTGCCTTACTGTTGGTGGTGGGGTTTGAATGTTAGCCCCAAGGAACAACGGGACGAGGGAGTCCTATAACCAATCGGTGAGCGCCTAATTACCATAGCTTATATTCCCGATCGAAACCAGCAAAACAACGAGCTCGTGGCGCAGTGGGTAGAGCGTTAGACTTGTGCCCAACAGGTTGTGAGTTCGAGCCTCTGGCGTCGCAGCGCCTGGGTTTGGGTATAGCTGGCTGATGTCGACTACTAAGCCAGAAATGGCCATTCCAGTCTCCTTTGTCTTGGTCGGTCATGTTATTCTGCCTATATCCTAAGCTTCCTTACGGTTGATGGTGGGGCTTGAAAGTTAGCCCCAAGGCACAACGGGACGAGGAAGTCCTGAAACCGATCGGTGAGCGCCTTATTACCATAGCTTATATTCCCGATCAAAAACAAGCAGGACATCGAGCTCGTGGTGCAGTGGGTAGAGCGTTCTACTTCTGCCCAACAAGGTCACAAGTTCGAACCTCTGGCGTCGCAGCGCCTGGGTTTGGGTATAGCTGGCTGATGTCGACTAATAAGCCGGAAATGGCCATTCCAGTCTCCCTTGACTTGGTCAGTCATGTTTTTCTGCCTATATACTTAGCTGCATTAAGGTTGATGGTGGGGCTTTGAGAGTTAGCCCACAGGCACAACGGGAAGAGGGAGTCCTGTAACCGATCGGTGAGCGCCTAATTACCATAGCTTATATTCCCGATCAAAAACAAGCAGGACATCGAGCTCGTGGTGCAGTGGGTAGAGCGTTCTACTTCTGCCCAACAAGGTCACAAGTTCGAAACCTCGGGCGTCGCAGCGCCTGGGGGATGGGTATAGCTGGCTGATGTCGACTAATAAGCCGGAAATGGCCATTCCAGTCTCCCTTGACTTGGTCAGTCATGTTATTCTGCCTATATACTAAGCTGCATTAATTTTGATGGTGGGGCTTGAGAGTTAGCCCACAGGCACAACGGGAAGAGGGAGTCCTGTAACCGATCGGTGAGCGCCTCATTACCATAGCTTATATTCCCGATCGAAACCAGCATACCAACGAGCTCGTCGCGCAGTGGGTAGAGTGTTGGACTTCTGTGCAACAAGGTCCCGAGTTCGAGCATCGGTCGTCGCAGCGCCTGGGTTTCGGGTATGGCTGGCTGATGTCGACTTATAAGTCAGAAATGGCCATTTCAGTCTCTTTTGTCTTGGTCGGTCATGTTATTCTGCCTATATCCTAAGCTTCCTTACGGTTGATGGTGGGGCTTGAGAGTTAGCCCACAGGCACAACGGGACGAGGAAGTCCTGAAACCGATCGGTGAGCGTCTATTACCATAGCTTTTTATTCCCGATGAAAAAAACAAGCAGGACATCGAGTTCGTGGTGCAGTGGGTAGAGCGTTCAACTTCTGCCCAACAAGGTCACAAGTTCGAACCTCGGGCGTCGCAGCGCCTGGGGGTGGGTATAGCTGGCTGATGTCGACTAATAAGCCGGAAATGGCCATTCCAGTCTCCCTTGACTTGGTCAGTCATGTTATTCTGCCAATATCCTTGGCTGCATTAGGGTTGATGGTGGGGCTTGAGAGTTAGCCCCAAGGCACAACGGGAAGAGGGAGTCCTGTAACCGATCGGTGAGCGCCTAATTACCATAGCTTATATTCCCGATCAAAAATCAAGCAGGACATCGAGCTCGTGGAGCAGTGGGTAGAGCGTTCTACTTCTGCCCATCAAGGTCACGAGTTCGAACCTCGGATGTCGCAGCGCCTCGAGTTGGGTATGGCAGGCTGATGACGAATAATAAGCCAGAAATGGCCATTCCTGTCTCCATTGTCTTGGTCGGTCATGTTATTCTGCCTATATCCTAAGCTGCCTTACGGTTGCCGGCGGAGCTTGAAAAGTCAGCCTCAAAGCAAAAACGGGACGAGGTGAGTTCTGTTAACCGATCGGTGAACGCCCAACTACCATTGTTAATATTCCCGATCGAAACCGGCAAACAACGAGCTCGTGGCGCAGTGGGTAGAGTGTTGGACTTCGTGCCCAACAAGGTCCCGAGTTCGAGCATCGGGCGTCGCAGCGCCTGGGTTTGGGTACGGCTGGCTGATACGACTTATAAGTCAGAAATGGCCATTCCAGTCTCCCTTGTCTTGGTCCGTCAGGTTATTCTGCCTATATCCTAAGCTGCCTTACGGTTGATGGTGGGGCTAGAGAGTTAGCCCCAAGGCACAACGGGACGAGGTAGTCTTTTAACCGATCGGTGAGCGCCTACTTACCCTTGCTAATATTCCCGATCAAAAACCGGCAGGATATCTAGGTTTGGCGCTGTGGTTAGAGAGTAAGACTAGAGCCCAACAGGTCGTGAGTTCGAGCCTCGGGCGTCGCAGCCTATGGTGTAGGGTATGGCTGGCTGATGACGACAAATAATCTAGAAATGGCCATTCCTGTCTCCCTTATATTTGTCGGTCATGTTAATCTGCCTATATCGTAAACTGCCTTACTGTTGGTGGTGGGGTTTGAATGTTAGCCCCAAGGAACAACGGGACGAGGGAGTCCTATAACCAATCGGTGAGCGCCTAATTACCATAGCTTATATTCCCGATCGAAACCAGCAAAACAACGAGCTCGTGGCGCAGTGGGTAGAGCGTTAGACTTGTGCCCAACAGGTTGTGAGTTCGAGCCTCTGGCGTCGCAGCGCCTGGGTTTGGGTATAGCTGGCTGATGTCGACTAATAAGCCAGAAATGGCCATTTCAGTCTCCTTTGTCTTGGTCGGTCATGTTATTCTGCCTATATCCTAAGCTTCCTTACGGTTGATGGTGGGGCTTGAGAGTTAGCCCCAAGGCACAACGGGATGAGGAAGTCCTGAAACCGATCGGTGAGCGCCTTTTTACCATAGCTTATATTCCCGATCAAAAACAAGCAGGACATCGAGCTCGTGGTGCAGTGGGTAGAGCGTTCTACTTCTGCCCAACAAGGTCACAAGTTCGAACCTCGGGCGTCGCAGCGCCTGGGGGTGGGTATAGCTGGCTGATGTCGACTAATAAGCCGGAAATGGCCATTCCAGTCTCCCTTGACTTGGTCAGTCATGTTATTCTGCCTATATACTTAGCTGCATTAAGGTTGATGGTGGGGCTTGAGAGTTAGCCCCAAGGCACAACGGGAAGAGGGAGTCCTGTAACCGATCGGTGAGCGCCTCATTACCATAGCTTATATTCCCGATCGAAACCAGCAAAACAACGAGCTCGTCGCGCAGTGGGTAGAGCGTTAGACTTCTGCCCAACAAGGTCCTGCGAGTTCGAGCCTCTGGCGTCGCAGCGCCTGGGGTTTGGGTATGGCTGGCTGATGTCGACTAATAAGCCAGAAATGGCCATTTCAGTCTCCCTTTGTCTTGGTCGGTCATGTTATTCTGCCTATATCCTAAGCTGCCTTACGGTTGATGGTGGGGGCTTGAGAGTTAGCCCCAAGGCACAACGGGAAGAGGGAGTCCTGTAACCGATCGGTGAGCGCCTTATTACCATAGCTTATATTCCCGATCAAAAACAAGCAGGACATCGAGCTCGTGGCGCAGTGGGTAGAGCGTTAGACTTCTGCCCAACAGGTCACGAGTTCGAACCTCAGGCGTCGCAGCGCCTGGGGTTTGGGTATAGCTGGCTGATGTCGACTAATAAGCCAGAAATGGCCATTCCAGTCTCCCTTTGTCTTGGTCGGTCATGTTATTCTGCCTATATCCTAAGCTGCCTTAAGGTTGATGGTGGGGCTTGAGATGTTAGCCCCACAGGCACAACGGGAAGAGAGTCCTGTAACCGATCGGTGAGCGCCCTAATTACCATAGCTTATATTCCCGATCAAAAACCGGCAAGACAACGAGCTCGTGGTGCAGTGGGTAGAGCGTTCAACTTCTGCCCAACAAGGTCACGAGTTCGAACCTCGGGCGTCGCAGCGCCTGGGTTTGGGTATGGCTGGCTGATGTCGACTAATAAGCCGGAAATGGCCATTCCAGTCTCCCTTGTCTTGGTCCGGTCAGGTTATTCTGCCCATATCCTTGGCTGCATTAGGGTTGATGGTGGGGGCTTGAGAGTTAGCCCCAAGGCACAACAGGGAAGAGGAGTCCTGTAACCGATCGGTGAGCGCCCTAATTACCATAGCTTATATTCCCGATCGAAACCAGCGGGACAACGAGCTCGTGGCGCAGTGGGTAGAGCGTTAGACTTGTGCCCAACAGGTTTGCGAGTTCGAGCCTCGGGCGTCGCAGCGCCTGGGTTTGGGCATAGCTGGCTGATGTCGACTTATAAGCCAGAAATGGCTATTCCTGTCTCCCTTGTCTTGGTCGGTCATGTTATTCTGCATGTATCCTGAGCTGTCATACGGTTGCCGGCGGAGCTTGAAAGTCAGCCTCAAAGCAAAACGGGACGAGTGAGTTCTGTTACCGATCGGTGAACGCCCAACTACCATTGTTAATATTCCCGATCGAAACCGGCAAGACAACGAGCTCGTGGCGCTGTGGGTAGAGTGTTGGACTTCTGTGCAACAAGGTCCCGAGTTCGAGCATCGGGCGTCGCAGCGCCTGGGTTTGGGTACGGCTGGCTGATGACGATTATAAGTCAGAAATGGCCATTCCAGTCTCCCTTGTCTTGGTCGGTCAGGTTATTCTGCCTATATCCTAAGCTGCCTTACGGTTGATGGTGGGGCTTGAGAGTTAGCCCAAAGGCATAACGGGACGAGGTAGTCTTTTAACCGATCGGTGAGCGCCTACTTACCCTAGCTAATATTCCCGATCAAAAACCGGCAGGATATCTAGGTTTGGCGCTGTGGTTAGAGAGTAAGACTAGAGCCCAACAGGTCGTGAGTTCGAGCCTCGGGCGTCGCAGCCTATGGTGTAGGGTATGGCTGGCTGATGACGACAAATAATCTAGAAATGGCCATTCCTGTCTCCCTTATATTTGTCGGTCATGTTAATCTGCCTATATCGTAAACTGCCTTACTGTTGGTGGTGGGGTTTGAATGTTAGCCCCAAGGAACAACGGGACGAGGGAGTCCTATAACCGATCGGTGAACGCCCAACTACCATTGTTAATATTCCCGATCGAAACCGGCAAGACGACGAGCTCGTGGCGCAGTGGGTAGAGTGTTGGACTTCTGTGCAACAAGGTCGCAAGTTCGAACCTCGGGCGTCGCAGCGCCTGGGTTTGGGTATGGCTGGCTGATGACGACTAATAAGCCAGAAATGGCCATTCCAGTCTCCCTTGTTTTGGTCGGTCATGTTATTCTGCCTAAATCCTTAGCTGCCTTACGGTTGATGGTGGGGCTTGAGAGTTAGCCCCAAGGCACAACGGGACGAGGTAGTCTTTTAACCGATCGGTGAGCGCATACTTACCATAGCTAATATTCCTGATCAAAAACCGGCAGGATATAAAGTTGTGGCGCTGTGGTTAGAGAGTAAGACTAGTGCCAAACAGGTCGTGAGTTCGAGCCTCGGGTGTCTCAGCCTATGGTGTAGGGTATGGCTGGCTGATGACGACAAATAATCTAGAAATGGCCATTCCTGTCTCCCTTATATTTGTCGGTCATGTGAATCTGCCTATATCGTAAACTGCCTTACTGTTGGTGGTGGGGTTTGAATGTTAGCCCCAAGGAACAACGGGACGAGGGAGTCCTATAACCAATCGGTGAGCACCTAATTACCATAGCTTATATTCCCGATCGAAACCAGCAAAACAACGAGCTCGTGGCGCAGTGGGTAGAATGTTAGACTTGTGCCCAACAGGTTGTGAGTTCGAGCCTCTGGCGTCGCAGCGCCTGGGTTTGGGTATAGCTGGCTGATGTCGACTAATAAGCCAGAAATGGCTATTTCAGTCTCCTTTGTCTTGGTCGGTCATGTTATTCTGCCTATATCCTAAGCTTCCCTTACGGGTTGATGGTGGGGCTTTGAGAGTTAGCCCCAAGGCACAACGGGACGAGGAGTCCTGAAACCGATCGGTGAGCGCCTTATTACCATAGCTTATATTCCCGATCAAAAACAAGCAGGACATCGAGCTCGTGGTGCAGTGGGTAGAGCGTTCTACTTCTGCCCAACAAGGTCACAAGTTCGAACCTCGGGCGTCGCAGCGCCTGGGTTTAGGTATAGCTAGCTGATGTCGACTAATAAGCCGGAAATGGCCATTCCAGTCTCCCTTGACTTGGTCAGTCATGTTATTCTGCCCATATCCTTAGCTGCATTAAGGTTGATGGTGGGGCTTGAGAAATAGCCCCAAGGCACAACGGGAAGAGGGAGTCCTGTAACCGATCGGTGAGCGCCTAATTACCATAGCTTATATTCCCGATCGAAACCAGCAAAACAACGAGCTCGTCGCGCAGTGGGTAGAGCGTTGAGACTTCTGCCCAACAAGGTCGCGAGTTCGAGCCTCTGGCGTCGCAGCGCCTGGGGTTTGGGCATGGCTGGCTGATGACGACTAATAAGCCAGAAATGGCTATTCCTGTCTCCCTTGTCTTGGTCGGTCATGTTATTCTGCATGTATCCTGAGCTGTCATACGGTTGCCGGCGGAGCTTGAAAGTCAGCCTCAAAGCAAAACGGGACGAGTGAGTTCTGTTACCGATCGGTGAACGCCCAACTACCATTGTTAATATTCCCGATCGAAACCGGCAAGACAACGAGCTCGTGGCGCAGTGGGTAGAGTGTTGGACTTCTGTGCAACAAGGTCCCGAGTTCGAGCATCGGGCGTCGCAGCGCCTGGGTTTGGGTACGGCTGGCTGATGACGATTAATAAGTCAGAAATGGCCATTCCAGTCTCCCTTGTCTTGGTCGGTCAGGGTTATTCTGCCTATATCTAAGCTGCCTTACGGTTGATGGTGGGGCTTGAGAGTTAGCCCAAAGGCATAACAGGACGAGGTAGTCTTTAACCGATCGGTGAGCGCCTACTTACCCTAGCTAATATTCCCGATCAAAAACCGGCAGGATATCTAGGTTTGGCGCTGTGGTTAGAGAGTAAGACTAGAGCCCAACAGGTCGTGAGTTCGAGCCTCGGGCGTCGCAGCCTATGGTGTAGGGTATGGCTGGCTGATGACGACTAAATAAGCTAGAAATGGCCATTCCTGTCTCCCTTATATTTGTCGGTCATGTTAATCTGCCTATATCGTAAACTGCCTTACTGTTGGTGGTGGGGTTTGAATGTTAGCCCCAAGGAACAACGGGACGAGGGAGTCCTATAACCGATCGGTGAACGCCCAACTACCATTGTTAATATTCCCGATCGAAACCGGCAAGACAACGAGCTCGTGGCGCAGTGGGTAGAGTGTTGGA
The DNA here is from genome assembly GCA_017591395.1 of Schistocephalus solidus. Lineage (NCBI taxonomy): Eukaryota > Metazoa > Platyhelminthes > Cestoda > Diphyllobothriidea > Diphyllobothriidae > Schistocephalus > Schistocephalus solidus. The sequence goes on from WEDG01001588.1 coordinate 65,235, forward strand.
CTTCTGTGCAACAAGAACGCAAGTTCGAGCCTCGGGCGTCGCAGCGCCTGGGTTTGGGTATGGCTGGCTGATGACGACTAATAAGCCAGAAATGGCCATTCCAGTCTCCCTTGTTTTGGTCGGTCATGTTATTCTGCCTAAATCCTTAGCTGCCTTACGGTTGATGGTGGGGCTTGAGAGTTAGCCCCAAGGCACAACGGGACGAGGTAGTCTTTTAACCGATCGGTGAGCGCATACTTACCCTAGCTAATATTCCTGATCAAAAACCGGCAGGATATAAAGTTGTGGCGCTGTGGTTAGAGAGTAAGACTAGTGCCCAAACAGGTCGTGAGTTCGAGCCTCGGGTGTCTCAGCCTATGGTGTAGGGTATGGCTGGCTGATGACGACAAATAATCTAGAAATGGCCATTCCTGTCTCCCTTATATTTGTCGGTCATGTTAATCTGCCTATATCGTAAACTGCCTTACTGTTGGTGGTGGGGTTTGAGATGTTAGCCCCAAGGAACAACGGGACGAGGAGTCCTATAACCAATCGGTGAGCGCCTAATTACCATAGCTTATATTCCCGATCGAAAACCAGCAAAACAACGAGCTCGTGGCGCGGTGGGTAGAATGTTAGACTTGTGCCCAACAGGTTGTGAGTTCGAGCCTCTGGCGTCGCAGCGCCTGGGTTTGGGTATAGCTGGCTGATGTCGACTAATAAGCCAGAAATGGCTATTTCAGTCTCCTTTGTCTTGGTCGGTCATGTTATTCTGCCTATATCCTAAGCTTCCTTACGGTTGATGGTGGGGTTTGGAGAGTTAGCCCCAAGGCACAACGGGACGAGGAAGTCCTGAAACCGATCGGTGAGCGCCTTATTACCATAGCTTATATTCCCGATCAAAAACAAGCAGGACATCGAGCTCGTGGTGCAGTGGGTAGAGCGTTCTACTTCTGCCCAACAAGGTCACAAGTTCGAACCTCGGGCGTCGCAGCGCCTGGGGGTGGGTATAGCTGGCTGATGTCGACTAATGGCCGGAAATGGCCATTCCAGTCTCCTGACTTGGTCAGTCATGTTATTCTGCCCATATCCTTAGCTGCATTAAGGTTGATGGTGGGGCTTGAGAAATAGCCCCAAGGCACAACGGGAAGAGGGAGTCCTGTAACCGATCGGTGAGCGCCTAATTACCATAGCTTATATTCCCGATCGAAACCAGCAAAACAATGAGCTCGTCGCGCAGTGGGTAGAGCGTTAGACTTGTGCCCAACAGGTTGTGAGTTCGAGCCTCTGGCGTCGCAGCGCCTGGGTTGTAAGGCATAGCTGGCTGATGTCGACTAATAAGCCAGAAATGGCCATTTCAGTCTCCTTTGTCTTTGGTTCGGTCGTGTTATTCTGCCCTATATCCCAGGCTTCTACTGTTGATGGTGGGCTTTGAGAGTTAGCTCCCCAACAACGGGACGAGGAAGTCCTGAAACTGATCGGTGAGCGCCTTATTACCATAGCTGATATTCCCGATCAAAACAAGCAGGACATCGAGCTCGTGGTGCAGTGGGTAGAGCGTTCTACTTCGCCCAACAAGGTCACAAGTTCGAACCTCGAGGCGTCGCAGCGCCTGGGGGTGGGTATAGCTGGCTGATGTCGACTAATAACCCGGCAATGGCCATTCCAGTCTCCCTTGACTTGGTCAGTCATGTTATTCTGTCTATATACTTAGCTGCATTAAGGTTGATGGTGGGGCTTTAGAGTTAGCCCACAGGCACAACGGAAGAGGAGTCCTGTAACCGATCGGTGAGCGCCTTAATCTACCATAGCTTATATTCCCGATCAAAAACAAGCAGGACATCGAGCTCGTGGTGCAGTGGGTAGAGCGTTCTACTTCTGCCCAACAAGGTCACAAGTTCGAACCTCGGGCGTCGCAGCGCCTGGGTTTGGGTATAGCTGGCTGATGTCGACTAATAAGCCAGAAATGGCCATTCCAGTCTCCCTTGACTTGCTCAGTCATGTTATTCTGCCCATATCCTTGGCTGCATTAGGGTTGATGGTGGGGCTTGAGAGTTAGCCCCAAGGCATAACGGGAAGAGGGAGTCCTGTAACCGATCGGTGAGCGCCTAATTACCATAGCTGATATTCCTGATCAAAATCAAGCACGACATCGCGCTCGTGGAGCAGTGGGTAGAGCATTCTACTTCTGCCCATCAAGGTCACGAGTTCGAACATCGGGCGTCACAGCGCCTGGGGTTGGGTATGGCTGGTTGATGACGAATTATAAGCCAGAAATGGCCATTCCTGTCTCCCTCGTATTGGTCGGTCATGTTATTCTGCATATATCCTGAGCTGTCTTACGGTTGATGGTGGGGCTTGAGAGTTAGCCCCAAGGCACAACGGGACGAGGTAGTCTTTTAACCGATCGGTGAGCGCCTACTTACCCTAGCTAATATTCCCGATCAAAAACCGGCAGGATATAAAGTTGTGGCGCTGTGGTTAGAGAGTAAGACTAGTGCCCAACAGGTCGTGAGTTTGAGCCTCGTGCGTCGCAGCCTATGGTGTAGTGTATGGCTGGCTGATAACGACAAATAATCCAGAAATGGCCATTCCTGTCTCCCTTATATTGGTCGGTCATGTTAATCTGCCTATATCGTAAACTGCCTTACTGTTGGTGGTGGGGTTTGAATGTTAGCCCCAAGGAACAACGGGACGAGGGAGTCCTATAACCAATCGGTGAGCGCCTAATTACCATAGCTTATATTCCCGATCAAAAACAAGCAGGACATCGAGCTCGTGGCGCAGTGGGTAGTGCGTTAGACTTGTGCCCAACAGGTTGTGAGTTCAAGCCTCTGGCGTCGCAGCGCCTGGGTTTGGGTATAGCTGGCTGATGTCGACTAATAAGCCAGAAATGGCCATTTCAGTCTCCTTTGTCTTGGTCGGTCATGTTATTCTGCCTATATCCTAAGCTTCCTTACGGTTGATGGTGGGGCTTGAATGTTAGCCCCAAGGCACAACGGGACGAGGAAGTCCTGAAACCGATCGGTGAGCGAATTATTACCATAGCTTATATTCCCGATCAAAAACAAGCAGGACATCGAGCTCGTGGTGCAGTGGGTAGAGCGTTCAACTTCTGCCCAACAAGGTCACAAGTTCGAACCTCGGGCGTCGCAGCGCCTGGGGGTGGGTATAGCTGGCTGATGTCGACTAATAAGCCGGAAATGGCCATTCCAGTCTCCCTTGACTTGGTCAGTCATGTTATTCTGCCTATATACTTAGCTGCATTAAGGTTGATGGTGGGGCTTGAGAGTTAGCCCACAGGCACAACGGGAAGAGGGAGTCCTGTAACCGATCGGTGAGCGCCTAATAACCATAGCTGATATTCCCGATCAAAATCAAGCAGGACATCGAGCTCGTGGTGCTGTGGGTAGAGCGTTCTACTTCTGCCCAACAAGGTCACAAGTTCGAACCTCGGGCGTCGCAGCGCCTGCGGGTGGGTATAGCTGGCTGATGTCGACTAATAACCCGGCAATGGCCATTCCAGTCTCCCTTGACTTGGTCAGTCATGTTATTCTGCCTATATACTTAGCTGCATTAAGGTTGATGGTGAGGCTTGAGAGTTAACCCACACGCACAACGGGAAGAAGGAGTCCTTTAACCGATCGGTGAGCGCCTAATTACCATAGCTTATATTCCCGATCAAAAACAAGACGGACATCGAGCTCGTGGTGCAGTGGGTAGAGCGTTCTACTTCTGCCCAACAAGGACACAAGTTCGAACCTCGGGCGTCGCAGCGCCTGGGGGTGGGTATAGCTGTCTGCTGTCGACTTATACGCCGGAAATGGCCATTCCAGTCTCCCTTGACTTGCTCAGTCATGTTATTCTGCCCATATCCTTGGCTGCATTAGGGTTGATGGTGGGGCTTGAGAGTTAGCCCCAAGGCATAACCGGAAGAGGGAGTCCTGTAACCGATCGGTGAGCGCCTAATTACAATAGCTGATATTCCCGATCAAAAGCAAGCAGGACATCGAGCTCGTGGAGCAGTGGGTAGAGCATTCTACTTCTGCCCATCAAGGTCACGAGTTCGAACATCGGGCGTCACAGCGCCTGGGGTTGGGTATGGCTGGTTGATGACGAATTATAAGCCAGAAATGGCCATTCCTGTCTCCCTCGTATTGGTCGGTCATGTTTTTCTGCATATATCCTGAGCTGTCTTACGGTTGATGGTGGGGCTTGAGAGTTAGCCCCAAGGCACAACGGGACGAGGTGAGTCCTTTTAACCGATCGGTGAGCGCCTACTTACGCTAGCTAATATTCCCGATCAAAACCGGCAGG